>JAECWU010000128.1:0-280000 GCA_018150985.1 Chymomyza costata | reverse complement strand
CTGGTTACCATAATTACGTAGAGTCAACTATTGATGCAGTTTATGGGCAAGGGGAGGTGAAATTTGTGAATTTTTGAGTAAAACATTCATTGTATTTGTCCGATTTTGTTCATTTCTTCCATACAGATGCATGTGACCACGACGCTCTATTAAATTTAAAACAATAATATTAAGCGGTGCAGCTAAAAAGCGCGAAATCCTACTAGGGGGGAACGGGGTAAGATATTGACATAATTCATCTGCTCAGGAAATATGCGCACCAACTGGTAAAGTTTCATGTCTCTAGCTCTTATAGTCTCTCTCTCTATAGGATATAAAAAATATTAATGCTTAAAGTAGAAACTAAAACTACGTAAACTTCAGTTCTATATTCTTTGGTATAAGTTAAAAGTTTCTGCTAAAACGAAAACACTGAAAATTTTTGGGGCATAACTTTAGGCTGAAAATAAAAAAATTCAGGTTCTTGAGAAAATCGCACTACAGATTTCAGTTATTTGAATTTTTTTATGAATATTAATACATACGACTAAAAAAAAACGAAAGAAACAAAAACTGTAAAAGTGTCCCAACATATCATTCAACATCTTCTATTCCCTTTTTTTAACTAAAGTGTTTTCATTACGACAAACATTTTTTAACCAATTCCTGAAACAACAGAAATCACGAATATCATGTCTCTTAATACATAAAAGATGCTTAGCGATAATTCATCACCACTCACCACAGTGAGTGCTATTTTAAAAAAGAGACTCAGAAACTCACTTCAGTGCCCAAGGCAAATTTCGTTGTTCCAATAGTAGTCAATTATCATTAGTGATAACCCTAGCTCTACCACTTTAACCCAGGCACAAGGTTAATATTATTGAATATGGTTTACTTTCTTTACTTCGGACACAATTTTATCAGATTGTTTCAGTGTTTGTGTGGATTTCTGTTACAGCACATTAGTTTAATGTAGAATTTAACATAATAAAACTCGAGTCAATCTAAGCTTTGACGCGCAGAGCCAAGGCGCTCAAATCAGCAATGCACTTGTTTAGCGTCTCCTTTTCCTGCTGTGGAGAAATGCTGGCCAAGACGCTGGACACAATCCAGTTGACCATATGCTTCTGATTGAGACGGCGCTCAATGTGACGGCATTCCACCTGGTAGTCCAAGCGGCGCTTCACCTCCGAGTACACATTCATGGCACGCTCACGGAAAGCAGCCTCTAGTTGCAGCGCAATGTTCTCTTTCTTGGCTTCCATCAGCATAACAGCACCGTCGGCACGCCATTGCTCCTTCTTCTCGGCTTCAATGGCATCGGCCAAAACTTTAAGTTCAGCCTCACGGCCCTCCTTCCATGAGCCTTCAATTTTCTGCATTCATCAAAAGTAAAATAAAGTATGGTTTTAAATTTCTATCATATAACTTACATCTATTTCGCCATCAGCCCATTTGGCAACAACTGGACCGAGTTTCTTTACAGCAACCACAGCCATAATGCCGAGAGAAAGACCGCTGTAATATTCGTGCTCCATTACGTAGATTTCCTTGGAGCACAAGTAGGTGATCAAACCCACTCCGAATGTGTAGGGACCGGTAACACCAGTCTTGTTGTAGAAGAATTGGAACCATTCCTCAGGCAAAAAACCCAGACGCACCTTGCCAGGATGTTCGGGACGTTGACGGCGTTCAGCAACGCCACTGGCTGACTGCGAAGCAGCAGCCGCAGCCGAGCGAGCGGCAACCACGCTTAAAGGGCGTTGTGCTGGAAATAATGCAAGCCATTTATTATTTTTCAAGCACTTTTATTAAACAAACAAAAAGCAATGCCAAAAAGGTTTGACACTCGCAAGAGTTTTCGCTACCGCGAGTAAGTGATTACATAAACCACGATGGTCGCAACTAGAATCGCGTAACATTTTTCACGGACGCATAACGGCGCGCATACGTATAGCGCGACTCTTTACTTAAAAGCTTAAAAAAACGTATTAAAGCACTTTTAATTATACATGCACAATTTTGGCAATTACCTGTCAGAAGTGCTGCCTTAGAGAACATTTTGCTAATGCTGTTTTGTCGAATTTACGCTACTAAATTGACGTCCTCACCACTTTGCCCGTAGTGACAATTCACAATAGTAGTCTGGAAATGACATTTGCTTAGTGTTGCCAGATCAAGAAACATATATTTTACGTTTTACCACACTTTTAGCTTGCAAGTTGTTTTTTATTTGATAAATTAGGCGTACAAAACTTGATATTTCTCTTGATTTTCAAGCTTATTGCATATTTACATACCTTTATAAATAATACGTAGGGATAATAGCAATTGCATTGAAACTGTAGCGCTTGCACTTAGAAAATATAGCACCTGCTCATACGAACACAGCTGTTCTTAGCTATTTCTTTTTTTTTTGTCTTCCGTTTTACAACATTATCACAGTTTTAAATATATATAAATTTTTGTTTGACAGTTTTTTCTCCAGTAGAAAAGACTTCAAACTTTTATTTTAAAAATTTTACAATTTGAATTTGCTAAATAAATTGCATCTAAAATAATTAAAATCAGCTGCTAGACATTTTTTTTTTTCAATAAAATACTTTTACAAAATACTATAGAAACAGTGAACAGAGCTTAAAAATGTTATTAATGTATACAATATGTATGTTTTCGTATTATTTTTTTGTTCAGTTCAAAGCTATTTTATGCCATTTATGTAATTAAAGCCTTTAAACATGAGTACGACTGACTTTGCTTGATGTTTTGGTTAAACTACATGACTTCAAAGTGCTTAGAAAATAAAAACATAAAATAGTATATATAGAATGAAAACGTTAAAAAAAAATCACTTCCACTTGTGCTATAGTTACAGCTTTTAAATAAAACTATTTACAGCGATGAACATATTTTAAACGTAATAATACAAATATGAATTTTTTACAACTTTCAACTTGTTCTTTTTCTTTATATAACAATACGAAATGTTTTCGGAGGTGCCTAACATTTGCAATGGAAGGTATGTGGTTTGTATTTGACGCTCCACCTAATGATGTAATGCTGTTGACTGAGGCAGAATATAGCTGTAGTCCAGTCCACTTGCTTATTCTATAAAATTAAAGCGTGTTAGCAGCTTGTGATAGAACCAACGTAAAACCTGCTGTATGCGTAACGCCACCCAAACGCAAAGGCCACCAGTGTGACGCACTTTGGAAGCATAGTGCTTGATGTGATCTGTGTGGTAGGAGTTAAGACAACCAAATTTATATGATCATACATTAAGTTAAATATACCCTGAATTCTATACAGATTGAAATTGCATAATCACAGTGTACCAGAAGTAAGATACATTTACCAAGTTTAGGCAACTTTCAGGTAGTTATTTTTAAAATGTTTCTTGCAAGAAAATTAAGAGAATATACAATACGTTCATATATTGTGTATTCCTTGATATTTCTTAAAAAAAACCTTTCCTGCGATTTGCTTGCAATCCTAGCTGAACTTTATATAAGATTGCTGTATAGACTCCAGTGTACATTTTGATTTGCGATAGCAGTAAATAAAAGTATTTTTAAAAGGATATAACAATGTCCAAGGTGGATGACCGCCATTTATATACGTCACGTAAGTAAATCCATCCTTGCCCTTGCCGCGAATATTATAATAGTAAGGCAGAAACGAATGTAGCGTGAATCTAGAATGAAATAAATCGTTCATAAACAGTAGACACGCAATGAACCTTATGTGCGATTTACCTTCTCTTCTCATAAAAAAATATGGCAGGTTGATTTGTAGTCAGTGTGTGAAGAAATATTGCCTTCACTGAATGGCGTTCGGCTGTCGTCAAATGGTTCATGAGGGCATCCAACAGCAGCGATCCAATACCATTTCTACGATGCGTACGGTGAACACCCAAAGATAGTATATAGCCCACATCTGCGTTGCGACCCATCAAGTCTGGTAATATTCCTTTGTCCTGCATGGGAAAACCGCTGAGCCTCGTGTATAATTCATCGTTCATTATGTTGGCTATTACCTCCTTATTGACATTTCGGTATGGTTTAATTTCGGCAACAATTAAACCAATTATGGCCAGATTATATACAGCGGCTAACGCAAAGAATCGCGTACTTGAGGTAATATCTTCGTACCATGAGAGTGGATAGTCTATTGGAAACCATTCTTGACAGAGCGTGCGCACCTGTGAAAAAGTTTTTTAATTAAGTTTTCCACAAAACCGAATTTACACTGCACGCTGTACAGCGACATTAGACTTCAAGCGTAAATTGGGTTAAACCTAAGCACATACATACTGTGTCAGTTACGTTTAAACGTAATCAACAGGGTTTTTATAGTTGCAGCGTTTTTAGCATGGTGCTGTACAGCTTCCAGTTTAATTTGGTGTGAAAGCCAGCATACTTACCTCTGTCAAATCCTCAGGCACCAGAAATCTTAGCTGTACGTCGTTAATTGAGCAGAGCGGCACATGGTCGCAGTCCACGCGAGTAATGTCGTTGTTGGGCGGCGCATTGTTGTGTTTGTTGTAGCTAAAAGAGTCGGGAAGAACAAGTCAACCCAAAAGAAAACCACATAACGAGAAAAGAAGCAAAAGTCAAAAGCCCCAAATGAATGTTAAGTTTTTTGCGAGCCATGTATATGTATATCTATGTGTAGAAATCGTATTCCTTGCATAATAGTTTTGACGCCTCAACAGATAAATAAACAAAGCGTTATTTCCGCAGAGGCGCCCAGCAACAGCAACAAGGGGGACAGACAGCGCTGTTGCTATTACTAATATTCGATTCTTGAGCTGTATGTAAGTCTTAATTGACCCAATTTGCGAAGAGGTCTACCCATTGTTGTTGCCGCAAGGCCTTAAATTAATTTCTACAGATAAAGATAAGTACCCAATACTCACAGTGTAAATTGTGCCATTCTACTTTAGCTGCTTCTGCTGCTGTTGATGGTATTCCGCTACTGCCTTCAATCAGATCAATTATGTCCATGGGTTGCAACACTTGCACAGTTTAAGCGACGAATTAATGTAGGTATGCGAGCCAATAAGATTTTAATATTAAAACTGCGTGCGTTCTTGTTTTTTTTTTTTTATATATATACTTGTGTTTGCTTCTCTTATTTATTATGTAGTATATTTAAATTAATTTCACATTTGCTTATAAACCACTTGCTGCTGTTACTAGTGCAACTACTGCGAATTGTTTATTGGCATCGAGCTTTTGTTGTTGCGGCTGCTCTGCTCTTCGTTTAGCCTGTGCATGCAATGTGTTTTGACTTGGATTTATTTGCCGCATTGCTCGGTAAAATGTTTATTTTTTAAACTATTTTTGTTACATTAGATCTTATTTTGTATTGTAGCAGAAGAAGAGTGATTACATTAATGGGCAAGGTAGGGTAGTAGCCAACGCTGCCATATGCGGTGGCGTCGTGCTGCCAGATATCTTGAAAAAATACCAAAACTCCGCGCCAAATACAAATATTTAAAAAGATACAGTATTGTATTTGAATTGCATAAAATATGTAATTGGTTCCTATCATATTAAATTATTATTAGTATATTTTATGTCAGCAAATGATTGCTAGTTGAATATTTAATTAATACAAAAACTATTTTATTTTTATTTACAATAGTATATTAAAACCGTCTTGTTTGGCCTGCGGCCTGTGAGGTACTAGGTGCCGACGCAGCTGTTGATTTTGTTGATGGATCGTCTAGCACCCGAACTAACATAGAACTTTTTGGGCCAGTACACCAGGTAATCCCATGCTCATCAATGACGAATGTTTCCAGTGTCACTTGAAACTGCCCACCACTTGAAATTGGCAATAGAAAACTTCCCGAAAGGAAATCACGCTGAGGCTTAACAACTTGATTAAGCGTTACCGTGTCGTTGTTGGGCAATTTTACTAACTCATTGGCAGGACGTGGTGTCATAAGCTGAGACGTCAAACTTAATTGCACGGAATCAACACGTCGAAAATGTTTCTTTTGTTTGCTAAAATGTTGTAGCACACCCTCAACTTTAATAACTAGATTACTGCCCGATTGCACAATGACTGGCTCTGTAGCTGCGCGAGGTTGTGGGCTAACTGAGAGTTTAATCTGTGTGGACTGTAGCAACTGGAAAAAGTAGCGAGGCATGCATAGCGGCGTTTTAGTAATGATTTCGATTTCCGCAATGATTACATCCAAGTGACGATTGCTAATGGTCTTAGCATTCGGCAGCTCTTGTGGCAAATTCCTTTGCATCAGCTCCATGCGCTGGCAGCTGGCTGCAAAGTAACGTGTTTCCGGATGCTCACCAGTGGTAAGAAATACAGGCGGATCTGGCGGAGTGGCATAACATATGGATTCAATAATATGTGCAAATAGTGCACACTGAAACTCGGCAAGCTCCAGGAATTCAAGAGTCACATGATCCGCATCAAAGGAAGATTTGTATAAACGCGCATAAGCCTCCTCACAAGACTTTAGAGACTTTGCCAACTTGCGCAATTGATTAGTCACATGACCAAACTTTTGCAGATAGTCACGCGAGTTCTGTGCCAAGCTGCCTGCAATGGCGGGAGGCGGCACAATAACTTGGGCATTCTTCACCGTTACTGCCAGATGTAAAGTTTGCAAAAACTGGGCCCGTATTTTGAAAAACTCTAGCTGAAAAGTGCATGGATGTTGTGGGGACGAACAGGCACGCAAACTGGCCAAAGCCTGCTGATATAAATTCGTAGCTGCCTCGAGGCGTTTCATCAAGGGTAACTGCGGCTGCGGAACAGTCGCGGTATAGTTATCCTGCATCTGTGCATAGTCCAAGCCATAGTTGAGTATACACTCGGCCTGTGATATCTGAGAGAGCGCTACAAGAAAGTAGTGCATATGATCGCTAATAACAATCTGCGACACCTGGGTGTAAATGTGTGCGGCAATGTAGTGATGACCATAGCGACTGGCGGTTCTTGCAATTCGATATAAAGTCCAACAATTGAGGCGTTGAAGGCACTTCTCAAAGCATTGCATAAGCTTTTCCGGCAAATAGCAGCCCATGGTCGTTTGAAAGACCAGCGCGCTTAGAATCTCAACAGTGTGTGGTTGTTGCTCAGACGGCTCTACAGTGTTTATTAGATTATTAAGTTTGTGCAGAATAAGCGGCAAGCGTGCTAGCATGGGATTTACCTTAAAGACAGAAAATTTAATAAAGTTGAGAGAACAATTACTGAAATTACTTCAACCAACTTACCTTGGGTGGCGCTGGTTGATCCGTCTCCATTGCCACTTCCTCCTCTAAGCCCAACGTCGTAGAGAAAGCATATTTGCGCAACTGAAAATGCTCACAGAGTCCAACCAGTGCCTCACATATTAATTCCGCATTTGCTGGAGGGTAGGTTACCCTATCACCAAGCGTGTTCGTCACTATTTCTATGAAATCTGATCCAAAGTCCGCATCCGCCTGCGTTATGCGAATGCCGTATGCTAAAACACGTCTTAAATCCCTCGTGCATTCAGCTTTACGCGCCGTACATAGCAGCAATCCTTCCATATGCAGATTGATCACGTCTAAGATATCATCCACTTGAATAGCGTGTTTTTTAAGCCCATAGGCAGCTAGAGCTGCCAGCACCGCCATCGCCTGAGTAGCCGTTGTGTAGTCGTCCAATTTGCTAATACAAACGATGCAGAGTTGCAGCAAAATAGGACGATGTTCACCCAGCAATTGTTGGCATGTCAACGGGCAGTTACTCAGCTTTAATAGTATAGACAAAAACAAAAACTGTTCCTGGGCGTCCTTACAAGCCTCAAATTTGGCTATTAATGCGCCCACGGTGTGCTTGGGCCATGCATGCACACTCTGTTTCCCAGCCAGCTCGTTAAAAGAGCGCAAAACTTGCATACGCACGGGTGTACGAAAATCCTGCATAAAATCAAGCAACACATCCAGCTGTGCGGGCACACCCACAAGCGTCCGGGCGGATAACTGTGTGAGAGTGTTTATAATTGCCACAACAAAGCTCTGAGCTGGATATTTTGGCAGCAACTCTAGACACAATTTACTGACCAAAGCAGCAGTATTTGCATCATGATGCATGTGGCGCAGAACGGGAATAAGTAACAACTTCATGGGCACTGGCACTTGCAGAGATTCAATCATATCCGAGATTTTTGCACACATGCTAATCGCAAAAGAGCTAGACTGTGCGGCAAAGCAGCTGCTGGCATAGATGGCAGCTTCTACTTCCACCGTATCATGACTGTCCAAAGCTCGACGTATGGCATGGTGTACCTGTGGCTTCTCGGGAATTACACGAGACACAGCGCCAAGAGTGCGTAAAAGTAGCGCACGTGCCACGGGGTCATTTGAATGCATCACCATAAAGATGCGCCGCACAAAGTTGTCGATGTTCAGTATTTTGTCCAAGTGATTTTCGCTCTGTTGGCACACACGCAATACCCAGAAGCGTAGCAAATTAGAGCCGGTCACAAAAAACTCCGCAAGTTTAATGAACGATGAATTTATTAGTATAGGAAAGGGATACTTCTCAAAGAGCCTAGGAAAACGTACAATAGCCTCGCATTGTATTCCCAGCTTGGCAGAGCGCAGTCCTTTGTCCAGTTCCATAAGAACAGCATTTGAATCGTATTCATTGTCGTTTAGAAAAGTCTCATTAAACATGCTGACCCGTGTGCCCGTTAAATGAGACATTGTTCAAAAATTAAATTGCTACAATTTGTGCTGAGATTAAAAACGTAGCAAAACAAACACCGGTGCAGGCGATATGTTGAAAAACTATGCTGCTTCTTAACAGCTGCCTAGTAACAACGAACTACAGTATTTAATGCTTCTTCTTTTATTTTAAATAGAATCCGAAAATAGTATTTTAATACCAATATAAATACTTACAACTAGTATAAAAATCTCTGTGAAGTGTTTTTAAACAATCGTGCATTAGCGTTAATGCACACTTTTTGTACATAATTTGTGAAATTGCGTTTTTGTGTAATTATGTTTGTTTTAAATAAAATTGACTCAGGTAATAACAGTAACTTAACACTTGATTTGATTGTACTTCAAAAATTGTAATGTTAACATTTTGCAGATGGTGAAAAGTTTGTGTTACTGCCAGGCAAACCAACATACTCTGTTGGACGCTTGGACACCGACTTAGTCCTTAAAGAAGATCTTAGCATTAGCCGCACACATGTTAACTTTCACCTGCCTCAGGTGCAAGGAGCAAAACTCCAAATAACAGACCTCGGCTCTAAGTATGGTACATTCCTTAATAATGGAATAACAAGCAATACAAAAATGCCATCGAAGTCTACGGCTTCTTTGCAAGTTGGAGACAAAGTGCGCTTCGGAGCTCTTTCAAACGTTTGGCAAGTGACGTATCTAAATTTAACTACAACAGCTTCAGCACTGACTCAAGCTCAAACACAAGAGTTGGCAAATATTATAAAGCCATTGCAAGGCACTGTCATACCAAATTGGACAGATCAATGTAAATATTTAACCATGAACGAGGTGTCCGTAACTGTTAAGCTGCTACATGCACTGCTAGATCAAAAACCCATTGTTAGTTTTGAGTTCTGGCGTGCGCTTGTAAAGGCAGCAAAACGCATACACGTATTAGAAGGTTGGCCGAACCCGGGGAATTTCCTGCCCAGACAACCCGCTGATGTAGATGTCCGTTGGAAGCCAGAGCGTACGAAGCTCTTTGCAGGCAAAACTTTTGTATTTATGAATCGTAAGCATAATGATATGTATGGTTCAGTTGTGCAAAAAGCGGGAGGTATTTGCAAAGACCTCAATGCAGGCGTACGAAAAACATTTCTCACTAAGACGAACGTCATAGTGGTGCAATATGTGCCTTCATCACAATCGCAAGCAACCGAAACGATAAATAATATATCAGGTAATAAATTAAATTATGTTAATGCAAATATTAGTGTTTTGATATTTCTTTCAGACATTTTGGAGCAAGCCAAGCTGCGCATTATACCTGAGTACGAAATTGGCATGGCCATTTTGCATTGCTCCATTGACAAATATTGCAATCCTTCATATAAACTTATAGGGGACTCAATGCCAACAACTGAGTCAATAAGCGAAACGGAAGGTTTGTCTGCCAACTCATCAATTATTGCACCAAACACTGCAGAGCGTAGTCAATCGTCAAGGATTACTGGCCCAACCACTGAAGTTACAGTGCCAGAATCTGAAATATATGCACCCACAGAGAGTTGCACCAATAAGCCGAAGACCGTGCCACAGTCGGCTTCAGATAAACATGCCACGGCACTGCGTGATAACAGTCAGATTTATACTCGTAAGCGAAATCATGCCATATTTATAGACTCCTCCGATGAAGAGGCAGAACAGACAAACAAAAAAGCAAGACCCTCTGCTGATCCCAAGACAAAGCATACGACAGCCAAAGATAATAATGAAGTTAACAAAAAAAATTCTAATGATTTGGAACAAAAGGCCGCTTTAGAATCACCAAGACGATCAACAAGAGGCCAAGCTGCATTGCCGCAAAATAGGCCTAATGCAGAAATCATTTGTATGGAGTCAGATAGCGAGGATGATGATCTATTTCAATTTAATAATAAAAAATCCGTCACAAAGAAGGCGCCTATTTCTTTAAAGCACTGTACAGATCAAGGTAACGCCAAACTCTCGGATGGAAAGCTTTCTGCAGCTTCGAATGAAGATGAAGAACATCCTTTTCAATTTAACGATATGGGTAACACCAAGATACCGCTCGCCTCGCCCAGACACTCCTCAAAACGAATAATTGAATTCGTGGGGGATACGAATCAAGACGACGAAGAGCTGTTTCAATTTAAAAAAAAAACTAATGAGAAGTCGATCACTACGCCGCGACGTTCGACACGTACTCCACTAAAACCTACAGAAACCAATGCTCAATCCAATAAAAAATTAGCTCCTAGACCTTTACCCACTGTAAAGGTGAATCAGACAGTTAAAATAAGTGTGCGTAACTTTCTTGAAAAGTCCCAGACCGTGAATGATGTTATAAAGCAAACCGCAGCTAAGAATATTATGCCAACGCGGCCACGAAAACGTCTACATCTAGAGATGCTACACGAAAGTGATTGTGATGATGATAATCTTTTTGACTTTGGTGACACCAAAAAAGTCAAGAAATCTAATGCTGAATATTCCAACGATGATTCAAATGATGAAGGCGATAGTCTTTTCAACTTTAAATCTACCTCCAAGCAAAACCAAAGCGACAATGAGGAGTTAGACGAAGATTCCATAGAGACCCAACCATTTGTGCCCAATATTGAAAAGAAATCTAAGTATTTTGTTGCAAAACCAAAACAACTTCCTAGAAAAGTTAATGTTAGTGGTTGGTTATCGTGTAGCGGGCTACATGATAGCAAACATGATCTGAATGTAAGTGAGGCAAAGCAAAACGAACCAACAGAGGACACAAAGTCAGTCAAGCAGGAAAATGGAGATGAAGAAGATATGGATATAAAGATGGACCATGCACAATGGTTGGAATCAATAAAGAATGGCATTCAGGTCCGTTTTTGTGCCTTAAAGATCAAAGAACATGCTAATGATGAAACGGATGCCAGTGTGAGCAAATACAGCGGACGTAAAAATTTTAAAAAGTTTGTTCAGGTAAGATAAGACCGGCACGCCGCTACATCGTCAACCAATTTAATGTTCACGCAACTTTATTAACATTCTTTATAGAAATCAAATTTGCGTCCTCAACAACGCACATTGGAACTCAAGCGAATGCAACTGGCTGAGGGCATGGTCTCAAGTCTTTAAAAAAACACAGTTTTTGGTTGTAAAGAAGACGCTGTTATATTTTGCTGCCAATAAATTTGCGAAATATCTTTAAAGCTTTTGCGTGCTCATTTGACTGCATCTTGCGTTCGAATAGCGTCTGAGCTGCCAGCCATTCATGCTTTTGTATCGATTTTGTTAAACAATTATGTGGCGTCTTGTGTCTGGCCAAGGACTCACGTGCAATGAAGCGTTTGACATCCGCCACGGTGGCCAAAGTTTCCAAATTGAAGGAAAGTGGTGCATTTGGTGTTGGCTTACGTTCAATTACTTGGCCGACGTCAGATTTGGCAATCAGTTTGGCTTTGTCAAACCTAGTGATTAGTGGGGGCGCCCTTAGAGAAACACTTGTCGTGGGTACATCAGGCTTTTTCTCGACCTGTGGGAGCGCGTTGTGCAGGAGTTTGGGTGGAAATACACAATCATCGGACAGAAACCGATGTTTTTCTACAAGCGGGAAATGTGACCGTTGTATCAGCAATTTGTTGTAGAGTGATGCACATTTGTTTGCTTGGACGGCACTAAGTTTGTTAATTTTGGCTATGGCTGCAATGAGCAGTGTAAGTACCTCCAAAAAAAAATTGTTGCGCAACATTTGACTGAAGTATTTGGCAGCAGCAAGACAGCATTCTTGTATACGTTTATGTATATGGTACAATGCTATTAAACGCAACAATATGTATTCAAAGCTGCTCCTAGTGGGCATTTCTCCGGCGAGCTCACTATCGCACACATCAGGCAAGGAGCTTCGAAATTGTTTTAAATCGCGCGGTACATCAAGTCGCAGCAGGCGACATAAAGCTGCGTTTAACTTACAGACAGAACGAAATCCGATCATGCTTTTAAACGAGTTTTTACGACGTGCCATAAGGCGACCTATGAGAGCAGCCGTTTCCTGAAATTCCAAAGCATCTGGCTCGTTCAACTGTTGCAGATATCGGTTGATGTTTACAAATACATGTTTGGCTGTGCAATGATTTTTTATTTATTTAATTAGTTGCACAAATTGAACATGTTTTTAACATACCAAATGCTGTATTTGCTACATGTAAAGTAAGCAGCGGGGGTTTTTTTAATTCAAACTCATTCCAAAAATTCGCCATGCTTTACTGAAATGTAAACAAAGAGGCTGCCAACTTTTCATAAGGTACTGCCAGAATTTGCAGCGTTGCCACGTGCTAGAATGTCTGCATAGTGAATCAGTGAAGCTTATTGAAGCGGTTATAGATTCTCTTAAGTATTAACATTCATTATCTAAAGAAGCCGAAAATTAATATCAGTTTTATTTATAAGATACCTCCTCCCAGAACCTAAAATTTATATAAGATGGATTCAGCAGTGTAACAATGCCAAAATACATACCTTGTTATCCAATAAAGAAAGGATAAAAAAAATGACAAAATGTTAGTTAAGAGGGAGAATCCCACAATTCAGTTACAACAAATCAGGGTAATGATCGGGACTTATATCACCCTTTAATTTGGAATAGATTTTAATTTTACACGTTCATTGAACTAAATTACATGTATTAACTTTTTTCAACCCACTATGGATATAAGAATACATTTAAGTTTATTTTTTAAATTTTTAAAGAATAGGTAGACTCGGGACTCTGGAAATTTTAACATTTTTTCAACGGCTTTAACAGTTATGCAAAACTGGCAACAATCTATCTGGCAGCATTGTCACAACCATATGACTGTCTCAGCCTGTCAGATTTTCACTTAACTATTAGCTGTTGCGTTGTGCTGTTTTATTTATTAACAGTAATTGATAAATTAGACCTATCTGAAGCTCGAACCCGATTGATTAGATAGTCATCCTCACTAAGCACAAAAAATGCTTATCATCAACACAATCAGAAATTCAGCTCGACAAGCATTGCGTTGTCATTGGGTACGCCACAATTTGAGCTTAGGCAATAATTTACGCCAGCAGCCTCCAAATTTCGTGCGCACTTTCTCGCTAGGCCTACCACTCAGACAACAAGACGTGTAAGTACTCGGAGCACACCTTAATTGAAAACTTGCGCAGCTTTCTCATTGTTTACTTTTCAGAGTGAATGTGACCTTTGTGAGAGCAAACGGTGAGAAAATTAAAGCTACGGGCAAGGTGGGCGACTCCCTGCTCGATGTTGTAGTTAACAATGATGTTGACCTTGACGGATTTGGTGCCTGTGAGGGTACACTGACCTGCTCTACTTGTCATCTTATTTTCAAAATACCAGACTATGAGAAGCTGCCTGAAAAGCCTGGTGATGAGGAGCTGGACATGCTGGACTTGGCCTATGAACTGACAGATACCTCTCGTTTGGGCTGCCAAATAACACTCACTAAAGATATGGATGGTCTTGAAGTGCATGTTCCTGCCACAATTAATGACGCTCGAGCAGCGTAGCATAGCTACATTCAGTAGTTTCAAACTTATGAAATTTATGTGTTGACCAAGTGCTACTTCATCTAGTTAGTTTAGTCAATAATCTACAGCAAATCTATTGTGTTCTCAGGCTATATTGTTAATTCGGACGTAATAGAATTTAAATTTTATGCAAGTTGTTTTTATCATTGTGTAAAAAAAAATTTTAAGCTCAAAGAGATAATTATATATTAGGTAAAGTAAAAATTTCTCGGCATTTTTTCGCTTTACTTCGACGATGAAATTAACATAGTGAGGAATATCCGATTTGGGTCAAATATGCCCCGTTTTGTTCGAAGGCAATATCATAATTCCCCGATTAATGAAGTCCTCGTCCCTAGCGGTAAAAACCTGACCAACTCATTTTCACAAGCCTCTCTTAATGCCATTTCTTTACCACCAGAAAAATTTTGCAAGTGGTTAAATAGGTGGTAGTCGCTTGGTGCCAGGTCTGGACTATACGGTGGGTGCGATTGAACATCGGCTCTCGGAGCTTCTAACGCTTCATTAAAGATGTGTGCGCCCTGGCTTTGTCATGATGCAACAAAACACCTATTTGCCAATTCTGGGCGATCACTTGCTTCAATCTGTTGACAATATGGATCCGAGTTGAGTGTTTGGTCCTATGGGAGCAGTTCATAGAGGATGATTCTCTTCCAGTTCCACCAAACACACAGCAAAACCTACTTGGCCGTTAACTTGGCGTAATGTCACCTTTAAAATGCGTTATGGTATGACCCAATGCGATATATACATCGTGAGATGTGGCCAACTAAGGACATCTGGCAAAATCCACCGTGAACTTTTTACTTTACCAAATATTTGTATGCGTTTTCATAAAAAAATTTAAACTTTTATTTAATCTTCATGAAGTGAATAAAACTAATTTTACCGAAATTGAAAGCAACGCTTTAAGAAGCTTTAGGCCTAAAAAAATTAATGCTGAAAAAGAGAGATTCAAAAACGAAAGACGAAACTACACAGTTTCGGAGTTGGTGAGCTCCGTCAAGCCCCTAGTTTATACAGTTTTTATAGAAATAGCAAGGCCAAGTTTATAATGTAGATTTAAACTTATTATGCGACCAGCACTGGTTGTCCCTTACACCAGCATCTACTGCATCTGGCACGAACAATTTTCTTATTGTTTAAGATATCGACCAAAGACTAAAATAATGTTTTCTAGTTTTTTTTTGGTATAGAGTAAAATAGCATTTTAATGTTACATACATAATTTCAAAACAGCGAATTACGATAGTGCAATATTTAAATCTAAAAGATTTTGTTGTTAAAGGGTGAGCTCCAACCAAGTCTTCGATTTATCACTAAAAAAAATGTTTTCGATATTTTTTATGTTGGTATGAATATAACAAATAACCTACTACTATTAATTTCCGTATGGCTAGTAATGACATCAACTCTCCGATTATCGTGAGTCTTTTATTAGAAATAAAATTCAACTTTTTTCAATAAGCTGGACCGACGGGAGAGGGAGGATTCCCCCCGGGACCGGAGTTTTCTCTGTCGTACTTACAGAACACAATGATTCAAGCAAAACGTGTAATTGAGGGCCGGTACATTTTCCCCCCGGGCCCGGATTTTCTCTCTACGGCCCTGGGTACAGGGTATTAATAGGACTGTAGGCTTCGGTTGTTCATTTTCCAATCAAATAATTTCAACACATGGTGCTTAATAAGTGTAAACTTTTTATTATTTCGCAGCTATCAAGTAAAGTAATAAATTAATAATTTAATATATACATTTGCTATATTACCTTATTTTAAACGATTTTATGCTTTTCCGTTTGCCGCTTTACTTGTTTTTATTTTTTGTTTAAACATTTTTAACGCGTAAATTTAGATTGCATTTAAATTATAACTGAAACTTAACAAGTCTGAGGGAAATTCAGCTTACGCAAAAATTTCGTTTATTTCGTTTTACCGGTTTTAAATTTTATTTATAACTACAATAGATAGACGACCTTTACGCTAAGCGATGAAAAATAAATCATAAATAGTAAATTTAAGTTTAATAAATAAACAAATAATAAATAGTGGGGGAGGACATAGGATTAATGAGTGATAAATAGGTGAGGATAGTTGAAGTGAGTCTGGGAAGTGGGTTGAAGTGCACATAAAACTGATTTGGTTTTCTGTTCACGCCGTATTTGATGCTAATGACGTGACTCTCAGTTCACATAGGCCATGCCCGCGCCCTTGCGATCAAAGTGACGCACACGCACAAAGAGAAAAGCGGCGACTAGAGAGGCCACGGCGAGCACGAGCAGGAGCATCACCAGACCGCCCACAAAACTGGGCACGGACATACATATGGTCTCGGCATCGGCAGAGCGCGCAGACTGTATGACAACGGTCTCATTGCTGGCATTGCTGTTCAAGGCAAAGTTGACATCACCTGGAGCTACGACCTGTATGATGCGGCTTGTATTTACATCGGTCATTTCCTGTGCATCACGCTTATAGATGCGCTGCGGCTTGACCACTATCTCCATAGTGTCACGGCGCCTGCGCACGCCACGCAAGTCATCCAGGCCCTCCACCGAACGAGGGCGGCCGCCCAGAGAAACCAAATTTCCACCTGCGCTGAGCTCATCCTTACGTTTTACTGTGCTATATTGACCAGATTGACCCGGTAGTGGTGGCGGTGGCATCCCCAATTCATTGCTGTTCACCTGTGGCGGCGATTGTGAGCTGGCGGGTCCAGAGCCTGCACCCTGCTCTGCGCTGGTCACAGCTGAGGTCTGTGCTTGAGGTGAGGGTACGACATCGGGTTGGTTTTCGGAGTAAGCGCCTGCAGCATCGCCAGGAGCATGTGGATGACGTGGATCGGGATAGGCTGCAGGTGGCAGACCTCCCAAAGCAAAGTCATTGCGTTCATAGGCCTCTGGTGGTCCATATTCCTCAGAAAGTGCATTGCCGCCCAATTGTGGCAGACCATATTCACCGCCAGGCAAACCTGGGCCGCACTTGGGCTCCGGGCAGTTATAGCGACAGACCTGTATTACACACTGGAAGTGCACGTTCATCGAATCAGGGAACTTAAACGCTTGGAAGTAGGCGAAGCTAACCACCGAAGCAGATGGACCAAAGTTCTTTATCTTTTGGAACTTGCTCATAATCTTAGGTCTCACAACACAGCCATTTTGATCTACTAGCTGTATGGGCGCACGTTTGCCATCATGAGCCACACAATTGCGCACTAGCATATCAAACTTGTTCTCATCATCCTTAATAGCTAAGACCATAGTCATGGTTTGTCCAATCTTTACAATGCCAGAAACCTCGGAAGCCCAAGGGCCCTTGCCCACTTGTATTTGCATCCAGCATTGCAAATTATCACCCAAGAAATTGGCAGTCACCGCATGCAACATATCCACCTGGAAGGGACGGAATGTCACAGCCTTTTCGTAGAAGTCATACCAAGTGCAGCGCAGCTTGCGTGCCTGATCCCAAACTTCCTGCACGTAGGGATCGTATTGTATGATAATTGTGTTCTCCACATAGCTGCCGGAAGGCGTAGGAGCGCCATAGCCAGCTGCATTGTGATTAGCCGAGCTGGTCATGCCACAGCTGTTTAGGAAGATCTCAAATGTGGCACTCAAATGGCCAGTACCAGGCTTGAGATGCACACAATGCGGATCGCTGTAAAAGCCCTTTGAGAAGATCATGCCATAGAAGGGCCGGTCAAACTCAATATTGACGCGCATGTGCGTCTTTTCGCATTGCACTTGAAGGTGCTTGATTTGTGGACTGTCATTTGTGGTGGCCAACGGCCAGGCCTCCTCGGATAGATCGTTGGTGGCGCCTGTGCTAAGTGGTCCCTGTGGCGCACCATAGATGGGCGCGGGTGGGCCATAACCGGCTCTGTGTTCCAGTGGCAAAGCGGCAGACTCAATGTGTGAGGCATCGCCATGCACAGACAGATGCTGCAAGAAAAAGAAAATGTTTATTATTTCAATGTACGACTCCATATATGCCGCAGTACAAATCTCGTCTTCGTTCCAGCGAAAATTCGATGGGAATTGGAGCGAAATTGGGTCGAAAATTAAAGCAAGAAATTAAAGTGAGTAGAAGAAATAATCCAACAGAAGAATTGTTATTCGATAATACAAATCTTGGAGCTAAGAAAGCAAATGCTAGATTTCATTAAATAAAAACCTTAACGAATTGAGTAGATTCTTTAAAAGAAATTCTTTATTATACCTTTTATCTTAAGGTAAGGGATTTATTGCAAATGTATGTAACATAAAGAGAGAGAGAGAGATAGAGATCCTGAAGACCTCCCGACTGCCCGAATGTACGCCTTTTTCTAAATTATAAGTGCTAGGATAATCAAACTTGAGATTTAGACTCTTTTAACACAAATTCATGGTAAACGCAGCACATTAAGGCACAAAGAGTAGATTAAGTTTGTGCAACTCAGAAACCCTGCAAGAATATGTAGTCAGTTTCGAGAAGTGGCGCTAATGCGGAATTTCGGCATCACCTTCAGCAAGAGTGCCAATGTCACCTTCACAAACGGACGGAAATCGTCTCAAGGCACTCAATGCTCGGCTCTGCATTGCTCAGAAACTGCGCACAAATATCTTAGTGTTATTCTGGACAGGAGGATAACCTTCTCGAAGCACATAACAATGGTGTACAAAACTGTGGAACCCAAAGCGAGGAAAATGGCATGGTTGCTCGCTTCCAGAAATAAGCTTTCCTTATTTAATAAAATTTCGATTTACAAATCTATATGGAAGTATGAGCTTCAAATCTAGGGAATTGCGGCCAAATCGAACTTAAATAAAATAAGAGTTGCCCAGAGCAAAATATTAAGAAAGTGCTGCGCTTCTTGGAACATGCGAACTAGGGATATAGAAAAAGTTTGAGGGTGTCTTAAATAGCTGATGTTATCCAATAGCAGGCGAAGAATTATTTAGAACGTCTTGGATCTCATCAAAAATTGCCGGTACAACTGCTGAATTCAGAAAGACTGTCTTCCAGACCACGAAAGAGAAGATTAAAACTGTGCCACCTACACGATCTTCCAAAAAGAATCCTTAAATAAATGTACATAAAACCTTATAAAATAAAAAAGATGGCGTACGTTAAAGTCGGGCGCAGACGACTTTGGGATACCCTGTACCACCACATTGCAATTAATTCCAACACATTGCTTAAAACCTTCAAAAGATATTATATTCGGCAAATTTGGTTACAATGT
Source organism: Chymomyza costata (assembly GCA_018150985.1). Lineage (NCBI taxonomy): Eukaryota > Metazoa > Arthropoda > Insecta > Diptera > Drosophilidae > Chymomyza > Chymomyza costata. The sequence goes on along the minus strand of JAECWU010000128.1, from coordinate 260,531 downwards.
TTTCATAAAAAAAAAGAAATCAGTCGAATTTCGCACCAAACAATTTTTTTGACCGATCGGTCCTATGGGGACTATATGACATAGTCAACCGATTTTGATCGAATTTAGTACACTGATTGAGAACTACAAAAAACTTAAGACTGCCAAATTTGGTTCCGATATCTTCAAAACCAAACGAAACACAACGAATTTTGTAAAAAAAAGCGTTTTTTGACCGATCGTTCCTATTGGAGCTATATGATATAGTCAACCGATTTTGATCAAACTTGGTGCAGTGCTTGGGTACTCTAAAAAACTTCTTAATGCCAGATTTGCTAACAATATCTTTACAAAGAAACGAAACGCAACGAATTTTGTAGAAAAAACGATTTTTTGACCGATCGGTCCTATGGGAGCTATATGATATAGTCAACCGATTTTGATCAAATTTGGTGCAGTGCTTGGGAACTCTAAAAAACTTCCTCTCGCCGAATTCTTCAAAACCAAACGAAACACAACGAATTTTGTACAAAAAACATTTTTTCGACCGATCGATCCTATGGGAGCTATATGATATAGTCAACCGATTTTGATAAAATTTGGTACAGTGCTGGGGGTCTCTAAAAAACTTCCGACTGCCAGATTTGGTTATGATATCTTCATAAACAAACGAATTATCCATCTAAGACTTTTGCTTTTTTTCGAGGTCCTCTGAAACACCCCTATGGGAGCTATATTATGTAATCCCGATATCAAAAAAATAAAATAAACTTGTCTCCTATGGATTAACAAGGGATCTTATCTGAAAGTTTGATTGCTCTAGCTCTTACCATCTCTCAGATCTAGGCGTTCATACGGACAGACGGACAGACAGACAGACGAACAGACGGACATACGGACATGGGTATATCGACTTCTCGAGTCACACTGATCATACTTTAGGTAACTTTGGGGGGTCTCCGACGTCTCCTTCTGTACGTTACATACATTTTCGGCTTGCACAAACACAATATACCCTTTGTACCATACGGTACAGGGTATAAATATAAGACACCTATCAGAAATTAGTCAATGGTTAACGAAAACTTTCATTCCAATCTGTGACTCGGGACACTGATTTTTTTTGTTTATCTATTAATTTTTAAGAGCATACTATTTTTGTGGTTTCACAATCCTTTTTTGTACTAGTTTTTTTTTTAACTTTACATTGAATAAATTAGGATATCTGGGACTTTTCGAATGGTAAAAGCAGAGCTTACAAATTTCGACAATAGTTATTGTGAGTTTTAGCGATTTTGTAACAAGCTGGCAAATTTTAAACGGAAAACGATATAGTAAAACAGATGCACTGTTCCAAGGAATAGCTTTGTTACATGACTGTTGTAAGGTTTTGGCTATGGCTCAGCTCACAAGATTGCGGAAACCTTATGGTTGTCTTTTAATTCGGAGCTTTTTCATTATGCAATGCAAATCATTGACGCTAAGCAAAAAAATTTGGAAACAAACGTCGCGAAGCGTTGAAAATTACTTTGCGCATATTTTGAAATTAAATGACGTCTGGCAGAGCGTGCGACTTGATGGGTTACATAAGCCATAACTAAAAAAAAAAAAACTAAGAGCTTGTCTCTGCAGGGCAGCACTTTCTTTTCTCTCTCTCGCACTTTTTAAGATTTAAATATGGTTCGTAGTTTGATGGTGCTTTGAGTTCGTACGGGAAGCGGATGTAGTAAGTATGTCTTTATGCACATCATCGTTGTCCCAAACAACAAGAAATCGAAAGTTAAATCCGACGATGACGTAGTTACTTTTTTTTCCAGACTTATTGTTGTCAATGCCAAGCTGTGCGTCGTGCCTTGGTTTTGAAAGTGAAATGAAGATAACAAACACACAAAAATAAATGAAAAAAAAAACGTAGGTAGCTGAAAAAGTATCTTGTTGCTTTTTTTTGGGCTCTTTTGTGCCTCAACGGGTGCGTTTGTAAGTCCATTCGATATGGCTTGGTGGCATCTGGGCAAGATTTCAACATTTCACTCAACTACTAAGAAGAAAACCAGCAATAAATAAATAATAAAGCAAACTCTATGAATTAATGTGCTATAAACAAGAAAGTCAAAACTGGTACAAATCAGAGCATAACTGCAATTTCGCTCCAGCTACATAGCATGCAGCTGCAGTTTTCTTCGTCTTGACGTCTTATTGAGCTTATAGACGTGGCTCTTGGCCATGCCATGCCATCCCATAGCTGCTATCTGTATCTAAGCATCGCATCATCTATCTTTTGCGTGTCTTTGGGAGCAAGCGGCTTTGATGCCATTGCGGGCTTATAGCAACAGTAGCCATGTATCTGCTCGTTTTTTTGTGATTGATGCGCTTTAAAATGGCAGCATAAATAACAAAGTTATGCTGATTTATTTTATATGGAGAACAATTTAGATAAGCTTATCAATCGAAAGCGCTTTCAATATAAGATCTTAATCTTAAAATTTAAGCAGATATGACATAGAAATGTTTAGTTACTTTTGCTTACTTTATCCGAAGATGCTTTTTAAGATAATCGTTATAAACCGTTTTCGAGTATGACACTAAGATTCAAATTAAATTTCTTGATAATATTAATTATTTAAAAGAGATTGTAATAAGGTGCAGTTTTGCATCAAAAATATTTCAGAAAAAAATCTTAGCTCGTTTCGTCTCGTTTTACATTGAGATTCAAATAAAATTGTCAAATAAAGAAAATAGAGTTGATTTTAGAATTTTACAATTTCATTGATTAGGATTCATATATTTTTGTTTCTTATACGCTTTAGTTTTGGTTTAAAAGGCTGATTTTGCTTAAAGATACTGCAGCGATGTATAAAACTCATTTGACTGCGAACAACAAAACTTAAAAATTCAATGATTTAAGCTAAGCATTGTTTAGCGAAACCACAACAATTAAAAGATTTCAAATTCGTCTATTCAAATATTAATATTCAATAATTTTACCCTGACGGACTTTTTAAAATTTTTCAGACAACAAGTTTCATAGGTTAGTATATATTTTAAATGCTCAATTTACCCAAAAGTAATCCAAACTTTGGCTCAAATAGTTTTATATTGAAGCACCTATCCAGCAAAAATAATTCACTTTTTATGACCTTTATAGGTTAAGAGTTTTTCCTTTTATGTGTTACATAATAAATCAGCAAGTTAATATAACCAATGCGAGATTTTATAAATTCTTTCTCTAGACAATTGTCTTTGTTTATTTCAGTTAGATCTAGAGCCAATTGTTATGATTAGCAAAGTGCCGTTTAATACATCTATCTATCTCTTGCTGCATTTCTTTAGCACTCTACGCTTTGCTAAGATCGAAACGAAAAGACAGACTCAGAAAACTTACAGACAGCTTCCCAACTTACTCCACTCGAACAATAGATATTATCTGATTTGCATTCGAATTGATACTGATAAACGGTAGAGTAAAAACTTGGTCTATACCGCTATAGTCGAAAGTGATGAGATCCGCTATAGGTTTGCATATGAAATGAACTCTTTGAAGAGGCAAAGTAAATGGGCCAGATCTAACTGTAAGGTTGTTTAGGTGCTTCCTAATTAAAAACATGTGGGGGTATATGAACAAAAAGCTTACATTTTGAAACACTGGTCAGGCAAATCTACCACTTAGTTGACACTTTCAAGAATTTATGAGTATTTATTGGACTTACCTTTGTGTTGAATATCAAGCAGATCAGTAATGCCAATAGGCTGCCACCTCGCGTAGTTTGTCCCATTTCTGTATCTATATATTTTTTTTATTTATATATATTTGTGTGCTGAAATTGAAATTCCAAATTGGCGCATAGACGACCAAAAAGTATATTTCTAGGTCTTCTTTTTTTTGGTTTTTTCTGTTGCTATTGTTTGTCTTGTTTCTTTGTTTCTGTTAATCTTTATGTCTTGCTGTAAGTAAAAGAAAAGAAAGGAGAAAGAGGGTAAACAATGCAACAATCTGTTTAGACTTTGAGTTGTGTTTTGTTGTAGATATTTTGCATAAATATTTGAGGCCAAGCTGCATATTAACAGACTTAACAGTACACATTAAAATGTTAAAGAGCTTAACATGATTCATTTTCTGTGCGTTAACAGATGTTAAGACTTAACAGTATTACAGTCGGCACTCAAATTGTATTGTAATGATTGTAAAAACGTGTGTTACTATAATTTAAAGATTTGTCACAATGGTTAAGGTTTTGCATTAAATTTAAATAACAGGGTTACGCAATGAAAGTTTGTTCTGGCAGCAGTTTTCGCTTTACTCGTTACACAGGCTGAAGATTAAGAGCAGATTAAATTTATTTCACAATTACATAATTTAAATGAAGCTACAAAATTGTTGTGCATCATATTTATGGATAGCCTATATATGTGGCTTATAATGTCACCTGTATAAAGCATTATTTTGCTTTAAATATTTATGAATTTTTTAAATCTTAGTTGTTTTTTCAACTAATAAATTATAATAGTCAAGAGAATCTACTGTATTTTTTTTTGGAATAATGAAAATATAATTTTGTAATAATCAATCAAGCATTATTAAATTTGCTTACTAAAAACAAACGTACATTTACATTAAGAATATATTTTTGACTCACAAGAGTTCTCTTGAATATTTTAATTTATCTGTCTTTAAACATTAAAATGCAGTTTTTAGTTGCTCAGTTATTATGCTTGATACAAAAACAAATTGCAAATAAAATTTGGTAATTTTGGTAAATTTAAAGAAATTCGTTTAAGAAACCAGAAAGCGGTGTACCTCCTATGATTATTTATTGTTTATATTGTTTAGAATTGCATTAAATGCCTTTAAACTCAAATTTTGTATTTATTTTTTACAGCGAATAAGTGTGATTTTTAAGATATTTTGCGAATGCAATATATTCAATGTTTTAAAGGTGAATTTTAATAGCCAATAAATAATTATGGAAATTCGTTGTTTAGCTAAAATATAAAGTATTCACTGTTATCGTTATTAAAAGCCACTGTTACATTTAACGATAAGTTTAGTAACTGACTAACAGCACAAAATATTTGCCTTTAATGATTATTATAATAAAACTCGCCCACACATTCTGTTGGAAACTTGCGCGCACAACAAAAACAGGAACCACTTTCTATTTTCACCAATAGCAGTACTTGCTGGAGCATCCACAACACTAACATCAACAACAACAACAGCAGTAGCACGTTCAACGCCAACGCATTTGCAACTTTTAGTGGCTTGAAGTTTCACAGTAGTTAAACATTACTAGGAATATTATTTTTAATAGTTGTACACCACATTTCATGCATTTTGCGCTTACTTTAATGCACTCATCAGGCAGGCAAATACTAAAAGCAAGTATAACATAGCAATAACTTAATGCACTATACAACACTGTTAATATTTCATCTGTTTAACATTTTTTAGAAGCCACGCTTTAAACTTGGCCGTTAGCGTCGCCGTTGCCGTTGCCGCTGCGCGTGCGTCTGCGTCTGCGTGCCAAGTAAGACTGAAGACGGTGGCGAAGATTTGCCGCTTTCTACAGCCGCTGAGCAAGTTGTAGTTGTAGCTGGAGCTGGCTGCTGCTTTTGGAAAAGTAAGCGGCCAAACGCATTTCACTTGCCGCAGCACAAACACATACATCCACACAAATACTTAATAAACACTGTTTTTGTTTTGGTTTTTTTTTTTTTTTTGGCGCTTTGGTGAATGTTGTTGTCCAGGCTAAGCATATTGCACTGGACTTGCACTTATACACATGTAAATGGCTTTTTAAGCAGCCTTTTGCAGTAAATCACAGTCTCGGTATGAGTCTCTGCGCCCCAGACAAGCGACTCTCGCTACTAGCTCACCAAATAGCCAAGTCCGCAAGCGTGAAACCAAGAAACCGGCTTGGCAATTGGCAGTACCAAGGCGCTGATAGCGCCAGTGTTGAGCAAGTGTACCATTAACCCACTGAGACAGTAACGGACTGCGACGTTGACTGCGCTGCTGCCTTTGTGCGCCGCGGCGACGCAACGCAACGCTTCGAATTTAACTTTACTTGACCCTATCCACACGGCATTACGCAATGTGAACAAGAACTTCCAACCAAGTTGATTTGACTCTATTGTGTTTTTGTGTGTGTAAGTTTGTTGCTCATTGAGAGCATTTAACGGTGTTTTGCCGCTTGACTATTCCGACTGGCTCTCCTAGTTAAGATGCATTTGAGTGATAAAATTAACGAACGCTTCACTTTCTTTGTCTACAATTTCACTTGGAACTTGCTAAAAAAAATAAGCTCTAAAAAGACATACTTAACTTATTTATTTTAAACGTCTAAGATTTTAGCATGATATTTTAGAAACTAAGTAACATTTGTACTAAACTTCATGCACTTTTTATGCATATGAAGAATGCTGTCGTAATATAACGCTGACGCTTAAACAAAACGCACAAAATCTTACTACGCTACGTGTTTTCAAAATTTTTGATTTTATATTTACAGACTTGTTTCTTCTAGGTAGTAAAATTCTTTAAATTTGCGAAATGTGTGGAAAACCAAAATTGGGGGGAAAACACAAATTACAGTTGAAAAGACAGCTTCGCAAATCAATAGTAATTAGACAAATCGTAAATTTTAGGTGATTTTATTAAAAATTTCCATTTATTTGTTTTCAAAATCTTAAAATGTGTACTATGTAAACAAAAATAAAGATTTAGAGTTTTTTAACTATAATGTTCCTTTCCATCAATTAAGTTGGAATCTATGACGTCGACACGTATACGTTGCAAACTCCAAAAACTAAATTATTCATAAACTAAAGAGCATATAAGATTTAAACACAAAAGACTGAAGACACCAACTTGTCAATACATGCTGTTGCCTGCTGCGGCTTAGTTGCTGACAAATTAACAAACAAAAAAATACAAGTGGGCCGGTTACAGTTGGTACATTCCGACTATAATAAACCCTGCACCATGAGTTATATGAGTGTACATACCAGTTTTGGGACTTCTATTCAAAAAGAATGCTTTGGTAAGTTTTGCCTATAACTCCCTAAAAGTTCCAAGATGATTGTAAATAAATTTGTACATACATATGTAGGAAACGAACGAACTATTTCCCTTTATGGAAATATCGCAACAGAAAGACGGACATGCCAAAATCGAGGTTGTAGGGTTGTTGTACTTTTACCTTTTGGGTGCAGGGTAAGCAAAAACCAATGGCAAACAAAATTCTTCAGCAGCGAATCTAAACTCATTAGTCTCAGAAAGCTCAGCTCATTTTACTCAAAGTACAGCGTGTTTTTTTCAGAGGTTCACAACTTTTAGTTGGCAACTCTGCTTTACCTGACAACCCATTTATCAGCTGAAAGTAGCTTTTTGTTGAACTGAAATTGTTGAAATTTTTTATCAAAATAATGGTTCCGTTCGTCAAACTTATTCAAAATTCAAAATTTTGTTCTCCGATGAAGCCCAGCAGAATTGTCGCATGTTGAGTTTGGATAATCCACAAGCTTTTGTCGAAACACCATTACATCCACAGAAAATTACTGTCACTTGTCTACGTCGATTAACCAGTGACAATTGAACACCTGGAAATCAACATTGGAAGAGTTATTGGCGAAATAAGGTCGCAAATGCTGCGGAAAGTTTGTGAAAATTGGTGTAACAGATTGCGCCTTGTACGCGCCAGCCGTGGCGGCCACATGGCCGAAATCATATTTAAACATTAATGTCATAAAATTTTCTATCCAATAAAGGCCGTTTAATTGATATTAAAAATATATTTCTTAGTTTTATTATGATTTAAACTTGTGTAACTCTAAAAAAAATAACACCCTTTAGTATAGGAGATGACTGCTGCTGGCGTCAATGACAGCGTCAACGACAGCGTCAACGTCAGCGTCAAAGCAGCCTTTGCGTTTTTTAATGTGCATTGTTATGGTTATTGTTGTTGTTTTTATTATTTCTGTTTCTGTTGTTCATGTTGTTGTCATTGTTGTTGACGATGTCTTTGCTGCTGTTGTTGTTGCTGTTGCTGTTTGGCATAAGTGAAAGTTTTTTCAAGCGCACTCTTAGTGAGCTTTTATCTCAGTTGGCTTTTTAGAAGCCGCATATAAGGGCATTGCTAAAGCTGTAGTTGTTGCTTCTGCTGCTTCTTCTTTTGCTTCTCTTTGTTTTCTTTTTTAATTAACACAATAAAATTATGTACTTTTGCCATTTTGCTTTGTGTAGCTCAAAAGAAATTCAAAGTAAACAAAAGAGGTGCAAACTATTTCGAGTAGTCAGACTCTTGTTTTCAGCGCTGCCTAATTAGTGTTTAAATTGTTTTTATACCCTTTACCCAAAGGGTTACGGGGTACATTTATATATATATATATATAAAGTTAGTGCAACAAAAGACGCGTACCGTAAAGGAATCGTTTTCAAAGATCTTGAAAATCGGCTGAATACTTATAGTAGTTTCATAGTTGACTATGAAATATTGAAAACAAAGGGTATTTTATAGTCGGGAATATGCCAACTACAAAAGGCCCACTTATTTTCAAATAACTTTACTTAAATTCCTTCAAGCCATGTTGCATTAGCCGTTTTTCTGCGGTGCTTTTGCTCCGCTTACCAAAAAGTGCCGCATTTTGCAGCAACATTTCTTTAAAAATTTTCTCGAGATTTTGCTTCTAGCGGATAGAGCCAACAATTTTTACTTTGTTTGCATTAATTATGAGCAAGCTGCCTACGCCCAAGGAAAAAAAAATAGAAAAATAAAAACAAACATTAAATAATGTGAAAAGTGCCTTGGTGAAAACTTGCTATACAAATGTCGCTTGTTTAGATATATGCCATTTGTTTGTTGTTTGATTGTTTGTCTTGATGCTTTGTTGTTTGTATAGAGTTGCAGCGACAAACCAAGTCGATTGATTGAAAGACAATGCGTGACATGGCCGCAGCCAGCGCTCTTAACTGGTCGGAAACTGGGTGAACCACTGTGCATCACTGTGCAAGGCACACTCCACTCACACAACTTTGTGTTTGTTCTAATTCCTAATAATTTACGTGGTTTCGATATTTGTGGCTGCACTTGATTTTGTTGGGGCTTCTAAGCCGGATATTGATTTTGTTTTTTTGATTTCTATCGAAAATCATTTCCAATTGTATGCATGCAAAGGAAAAACAAATTATCTGAGCCATAAGCTTGCACTAATGCGCAGTAGCTGAGCGCAGTCAGCTTATTGGCTTATTAATGATCTTTCTTTCTTTTTTTGAAGGCTGCAAAAAACAAAAGACTTAAGACACAAACTTGCTAAGCGCATAACGAATTTCTTTAAGCTTTGACAAATTTTCGACACTAAAGCTAAAGACCTTAGACACGAACTTTCCATTATTGGCAGTGCTTAACTATTAAACTTTAAATTTGCTAAAAATAACAATAGAAAAACGAAAGGCATAGGTAACGAACTTGCTAAATGATGTCTTGCTTTATCAGCACTAATCAATTTGCTTGTAAATTTTGACAAATTTTCTGTACTTAAATTGTAATGACTTTAGACACGAAATTACACTTTCGCAATACATTATCTTTCGGAGGAATTTCTTAAAAGTTGCGGGTTAACAAATTTGAAATTTTGTGAAAAATAAAATATGAACATAAAAAGGGCAACAACAACGAAATTGCTTCAGAGCGGTATTATTCTTGAGAATACTTTCAGTCAATAAGATTTTGCAAAATTGAAATTTATACTTTCAAAAACTTTGGCAAAATTGCAGCAGTGCCCCACTAACGTCAGGGCATGCAGAAGTGCCAGACCGACAACAAGCAGCTATTTAAAAGTATCATATAGCGTGCTTAATTTTTGTTTGATACAATTTTGAGAAATTTTCAGAACAATATTATTTTTTGTTTCCATACTCCTTTTAGGAGCGTAAGGTTTCTACAAAAGATTTCCAATTTTCTCTGCTTTGTGCAATGTGTCTTAGTTCGTTAAACGATTATTCCGTTTTGTTACGTATAGTTCTCTGCCAAATCATTGATGGTCTCCCTCTTCGTCTTGTTCCAAGTGGATTCCGCGTCAAAGCAGTCAGTACAATGTACATTTGCTAATACAAAGAAATTTCAACTTTTCTTGCAGCACACCTTAGATCAGAACTTCCCCACTTTTTAAAGTGAAGGCTCTATAAATTTTACAAAAAATATTTAATTCAAATTTTGAGTTAGTAATGTGGCGCAACGGACTAGCCTGCCTAATTGCTGGTGATAAGCTATTTTGGCCAACACAAATTTAATCAAATTAGGGTTGAAGTTTGGCAAGTATCTGCTAGCGAGGGTGTTTATTTAAATTTTTGCCTTAAAAAAAGGACTTTGGACACAAACTTTTCATAAAAACATAAAAGATGCTGCAATTTTTTTTTTATCATATACAAACAAAGACTAACAAAACTAATCCGCTCTGCTAGTAATTCTTAATAGAAAAAATATCAAATTTTCCAACACTATTGATCAAAATTTATGCCGTCAATTAAAATGCAAAAACGATCAAGTATAAACGAAAACAACCAAATCCAACTAGTTTATAATTTAAAAGTGCAAACATTTATGGTTTTCATTTTTATTACATATAGATAAAATATATACTATATATTTTTTTAATTTATTTTGTTTTATTTTCTCAATGCAGCCAGCATCAAGCGCAGCAGCAGCAGCAGCTCCGTCAATTAATTTAATTGAACGCTTTCACAAATCCAAATAAACCCCAACACTTTTGGCATGGCCTGTCAGCTCAACGCCACGGGCAACGCGCAAGCCAAATATTAACAATTCATCCAATATGTGCACAGACCCTGGTCTTAGGCCTAGAGACCTTACTTGAATATTTTTATCTTTTTCTCTCAATCTTTCTCTAATTGATCACGCAGCTGCCCCATAGCTCCTACAACGTTCCAGAGGCATGCTAATGAAGGCCAATCAATGGAGATACATGTATAAAAATTTTGCGTATGACACAGTTCAAAACGGCTTTAAACGCCGCTCCAAAAACACCCAAAAACGTTTAGGCCAACAATGGGCTGGCTTGGTTGTCAGTAGTAGACAAAGATTGGTAAACATAAAAATAAAACTAACATTGACGTGTTAAGATAGCAGATACTCTATGTGAAGTATATGGATGATTTTGTCTGTCGTCTTGTGGCTTCTAAAACTGTTAAGATTGTCACTTAAAATTTTTGCTGAACGTTTGTTGATTTTCGGAACAAATTTTACAAAAAAAAAAGGAGACATTTTTTTCAAAAGCTTCGATTTTTTTTTTTATCTTACTCAGTATCCCAAATGGAATTTTTTTTATATGGTTTTGTCAGCCCGTGCGAAATTTTTTTGCATTCTGCGTATAGGCCTTTAGTAAGAAATTAAAAACTTCGCATAGAGAATTCAAAGTATCTCAAGTTATATGAAGTTAAGATATTTTAATGACTCTTAGCAGCCTGTTCGCTGTAGTTAGCCAATAAACTCTGTTGGGTAGTTCAAAATCTTAGACACTTTGAGCTATTTTCATATTTGTATGCTTTGGAATTTTTGTTGCTTGCCAGTTGGTTCAATGATTTGGTAAAAGTTTCACTGTCTTGCAGATGATGATGATGATGTGCAGCTGTCTAGGTGTTTAAGTGTGTGTGTTTATATCTAAGTTAGCTAAAGTTGTCTTTGAAGTTGCGTTTGCTGGGTTGAATGTTAAGTTTCGAAAATGTAACGGTGCCGGCTGCATGCATATAGCAACAACAACCTGCTGCAACAACAACAGCAAATATACAAGGCCTCTATGCAGACGTTTGCCACTCAATTTAATGTCATTGTATGATCGAACGTGTTGTTGTAAATGATCGATATTATTTGCCATTGTGGCGTAGAAATTGTACCGAGTTTTTTCGTGTGTGCGTAATTAACTGTCCATGTACATACATATGTTGTATCTATAGATACTCGTATATACATATATATTGTATATGATCATGTTTCTGAGATGCTGTGAAAGTGAAATTGTTGACGGCGCGCTTAAGAAAACCAAAGCGTAAAAATGTTAACAGCCCAGGCAGAGAAGTCGACTGCGGCTGCGGCAACGACGTCGGCGTCGACGTCGTCTGTGGCCAAGGTATTTGTTGTTGTTAGTGTTGTATCTGACAGCGAAGGGGCAATTTACGTTTCATTTCGTTTTGTGGTATGTGCTTCAGTTAACAACATGTAGTACTTCACTCAGCATTCATTTCTTTTTATAACTATTAAGTAACTACATTAATACCTGTTACTCTATGGAGTTAAAGTGTATATTAAGTTAGCCCAAATGTATGTAACATGGAGAAGTAGTAAAGTACATACAGTAAATTAAATAACTCTTGGCATTGCAGTATTTTCAAATTTTACCTGCTAAGCCCTTTTCCAGCTTAAGGCCTATACGCAGAAAATAATTTTTATTTATATAGTGTTTTTCATTCCGTGCCAAATTTGTTTGTATTCTGCGTATACGCATTTAAATTGTAAAATTTGATAAAAAAAAGATGATTGCGTTCGTAATTTTTTATTTCTTGCTTCCTCTGAAATTTTTTGTTTTAAGGGGTCTACGCAGTTCGAAAAATTTCGCGCGGAATGACAAAACTTCATATAAAAAAAAAATCCCATTTGGGATATCCCATTTGGCCTTTTCCTAATTCAACCATAATTACATAAACCTCATTTACTAAAGTCTTAAAATTGTTTGTTTAGTGTAAAGGGTATCTAACACTCGGCCACGCCTCGATTGATGAGTAAATCAATTTTTCAACACTTAATTTTTGATCTTTCTCTTTTTCAACATTGTATTTCTGCGGTAGCTCATGCTTGGAACAATTTTTTGTGTACTAATTTTACGCTTTGATTTTTATGTTTAATATAATTTTAACAACTTTGCATAAAACTTTTTGCTAGGCCAAACGAAAGACTTAGACAACAAACTTGACGCACGCACTTGACGCATTTTTTTTTTGTTTTTACTGTCATGCATTATGTAAAACAGACAAGACAATTAATTTTCTATGCTCCAGTTTTGTTGCTCTAGCGCCAGCAGCGACAAGACTTTTGACGACAGTTAAAAACGGATAATACTAAGGCCCGCAGCCCGCAGGCAAAATATTTGAACAACGCGAAATCCCCTGCAGTGTTTGGTGCTGGTAAATGAAAGTAAATTGTGGTGACATTCCGTTCACTTTACTAGCCATTTTTTTTCATGTATTTTTTTTTTTTGTATGCGTAGGAAATTGCACCATGATAAGGCGTTTAGTATAGCAGCCAGGGAAAGTGAAAACGCAAATTTATTAACAATAAAATAAACTAAATAAACAATCAGCCTTTTTTTATCGCTACAAAAACTATTACACAAGTAAATAAGCCTCAGTTAAAAAAACCGCACTTGCACATACTTTTTCAATTAAATTGTTTTACTTTTTTTTTTAACTGCATACTAGCTCAACCCCACAGTTGGGCACAGTAAGATATCGAAGTCAGTGTGGATATGCATATATACTTCCAATATGCAAGTATTCATAAATATTTTGTCAAAGAACAGACTTTGCGGGTATCCGGCCTCAAAACTTTTGAAGATAGATAGAATTTATTTCAATAAATACCTGTTAGTTAGACTTAAAGCAACTTTTAAAATCTTTTATAAAGTTACAATTTCTTTTGAAATAATGGATGAAAAGTCCGTACTAGCTGACTACTTTGGTAATGGTATTTGTTTGTGGGTTAGGCATAGGCCTATGTTCACCGCGACCACTTTGATCTATTGTGCACCCCTTTGTATTAAGACGTTTAGTATGTCGAGGAAACGAACCAGCTCTTTCTGAGGGAGCTTTTCAAGATCTTTATCTTCTAGTAGGTATGCACCTAAAATTTTGTGTCTTCTGTGGCCTAGGGCCTCACATTTTGTGATCAGGTGTTCCATAGACTCTTCCTCATCACAGCAGAATCTGCAACTATTCGAATCGGTTATACCTATTCTGTGAAGGTGTTTATTGCAGACGAAGTGGCCTGTTAGTGCTCCAGAGAGTGTCTTCAGACTTTAGAGTGAGAGTGATGTTTGCTCTTTTGGCTACGAGATTCAAGAACTTTTTGGAGTCATTAAGAACGTCCGCGTCATTTAAACATTCTGTGATTTTTTGTTGAGCCCATTTTTTGGTCCTTATTGTTTTTGTTGAAGTCGAAGACGGGCGTTGGGCCTATAAATGGCTTTTCCGCCCCCTTTTTGGAGTAGAGGTCTGCCTTTTCATTTCCTTCGTGTGCTTCATGTCCGGGCACCCAAATCAAAGAGACTTGGTTGTGGGTGGCCAGTTGATTAAGTGCGTGGTTACACTCTATAAGGACTTTTGAAGTGAATGTGTATTTTTTTAGTGCTTTGAGGACTGATTGACTGTCTGAGTGTATTTTGATCTTAGCTCTCTTGAGTCGTCTTTTGGATAATATTTGTACTACCGATATTCTTAAAGACAAACAATATTTCTATGGTCCTTATTTTGAAAAGCACGGACTCTTCGGACGCCAGCAACAAATAGTAAAGTCCAAAAACAAAGCGCAACATCAAGAAGATAAGGAGCATGTACTAGTAGGAGAATGGACATAATGGAAATATGGAATTGAAATTAAATAACTTTTTTTTCAACAAACTCTTTAAGCCTTAATTTAAAATCAAATTAAGGTATCATATGCTTTAAGTTCAAGTAACAAAAGATGAATCATTAGCCAACTTTTGAATAAAAAATACATAAAACAAAAATGTATAAAAGTGGAATTGTTCCCGCCATTTTTGCTACAAATATTACAGCTACTCCGAAAAGTGCCGTTGATATTGATCATAAGCACGAAGATAAGATTATAAGCCAGAAGGGTTCGGTACAGCTGTCAACGCGCCGCTACCAAATACAACGAAAAACAACTGCTCCAGGCTGCTCGAACACAATTAAGTCAATTTACAACTTCCCCTCGACTAACTGACGCTGCTATATAGTATATAAAAATGTTGAGCAGACCATTACTTTCCATTTCGTTTAACGGTAAACTGTCGTAAAAAAAAACAACAAGTATCGAAGCGAAATTCGCCAAACTGCAATAACAGGCGAAATAAAAGTCTCAAGATATGGTCATGCAACAGAAACCGGTTCAAAAGACTCCAAACTGCAAGTCCAAACCAAACCAGGCGACCGAGACCGACCCAATGAAAGTAAAACCAAAAACTCAAGGGCTTGCACTTTCTGCCTTGCACTCACCACACACACACACACACACAAACACTTACACAGGCACATGCACAAGAAAAGTAAGAAATGCCAAAAGAGAGTCCAATCAACAAAGATACGAAAGAAAGCAAGCAAAACAGACAATAGTACTATGTATATACAACGGGTATCTGTCAGATCCTCGACGAAGTCCACAAATACATACGCCAACGACTCGGAGACGTTCGCTTGCAACGCATCGTTAAGTTGCAGCCGGTTGTTTGCCTTGCTGCATTTTGCTCTGAAATAATTAGTGACCCAATTTCGTGTTGCCGTCGCCAAGTTTCTTATGCCTTGGCAGAGGCACTGCAGCAGGGGGTTGGACATGTTCCGCTTGCCTGGTTGCGCCGCACTTCAACGCAACGCATGCAATTTACTTGGCTTGTATTGCAGTTAGCCCGATCCATTGGTGTTGGCGTATTTTGTGGCAAGCATGCAAAGAAAGTGGTTTTCATTTCTTTTCAACAGTAACGTAAATTGAGCTCTACCATGTCGACTATAACTATTGCTACTAGCAGATAGTACACCTCAAGTATCTATGGTTACTACTCCAAAGTTGTTGCCTTTTATAATGTTGCTCAAATCGCATTTTACGTGAGCTTTATAGATTTGCATGATTTCCAAATTGCTAAATCAAATTGATTGCCATCAGAGCATTAAGATTGGGGCTAGTCAAATACCAAATTGAATTTTGTGGTGTCCAATTTGGGAGGCAGTTGCATGCAACTTTTTAAAAGCCTGTAGGGTAATCATTGTAACTTGAATTTGTTTGATGTATAAGTATTTTTAATGGAAAAGATATATATCCTTTTAAAACCTAGAATTCCCTTAAATACAATTTGTTTTCTCCTGTCTACGACTATTTCCTTAGCATATAGGGTGTTTTGTAGAGTTAAAACAAAGATATATAATTCTAATATTAATGAAACGGGCTTTATTGGATAGAACATTTTATGACATTAATGTTTCAATATTATTTCGGGCGTGGCCGCCACGGCTGGCGCGTACAAGGCACAATCTGTTACACCAATTTTCACAAAATTTCCGCAGCATTTGCGGCCGTATTTCGCCAATAACTCTTCCAATGTTAATTTCCAGGTGTTCAATTCTCACTGGTTAATCGACGTAGACAAGTGGCAGTAATTTTCTGTGGATGAAATGATGTTTCGACAAATGATTGTGGATTATCCTCACTTTAAATGCTGCAATTCTGCTTATTTACGTACACATTCAACCAAAAATGGGCTTCATCGAAGAACAAAATTTTGAATAAGTTTGACGAACGGAACCATTATTTTGATAAAAAACTATTTAACCATTTGCAAGCGTGTAAGTGTAAGTCAATCCATAATGAAATGTCGAATCAAACTCAACAAAAAGCAACTATCAGCTGTTAAATGGGTTGTCAGATAAAGCAGTGTTGCCAACTCAAAGTTGTGAACCTCTAAAAAAAACACGCTGTTTCTTAGGAACAACTATATTTTCATTACAATGACAAACATCAAGGATAAAATATGAGTTTATTTGAGAATAAATTGAAACCTAAAATATTTTAAACTTAACAACAAAAATTGTTTATAGAAAAATTCTTACATCAGGAACAATTTGAAAATACCAAGAAGTTTAGTATACATTACTATTATTTTTTTCCACTTTCTTTCTTACATTCTAAAAGTATTTCAAAATAATAAGTCTCTTGTTGCAAATATGAATAAAGTCCACAGTTTATACAAATTTTAATTTTAAAATGTCTGAATAAAAATTTTAAAAACTCTTGTTAAAAATGTTTAAATGTCGAAAAAATTTGTATTTATAAATTAAAATAAAAATACATTGTAATTTCCTATACTTTGCGTATTTTATAGCACCATACTTTGTATACAGTTGAGATATATTTTTGGATCAATATAATCATACAAAAAATTTAAAAAAAGATTTGAAAAAACTCATATGTGTAACAATAAACAACAAAATACAAAAAATAAAATTATTTTTAAATATAAGAAACTATGTCTAAATTCTTAAGTAGGGTATTTGTCAGGAAAAAAAAATGAATGGAATCAGTTTGAATTTTAAAGTTTAACTTCTTTGGTGAGGTATTTGTCAAAAAATCGGCAACAGAAGCAAAATTGATGCTGCCAATCTCCGAAAGATTTAAGATGCAAATGGCCGCCGCGGCTGGCACTACAGGCCCGTATCGTAATTTTCGATGACTTTTTTTAGGAAAACTCATCTGGCTGTTCTCCCATCCATAGAACGATTAGGCGACGCTGATAATGCAAAGTGGTCCTAGCAAGGCATAATTCTGTAAATCGATGTTCCCGGCGACTCGGCGACACTGGCATCAACTATTTTTTTTTCATAGAACAACACTTGTTCCATGACTAAAATTGAGCACATCCACTTTAGATAAGAGGGAAGGTTCCGAATTATTAGTGTTTAGCAACCAAACCAACAGAAGGCCCACCCTATATAAGGCTTATGTTCGAAAAATCTTTTAAATCTTTTTCTTGTTCTTCCCCTCCAGTTGCTGCATCGTTTGCAAAAAGCAAAAAATTGTATCTATTGAGTTTTGTTGTCCCTTCATAGAGTATAGAAAACTGCATAGTACCAATTTATTTTCTGTGTCTTTTTCAGCAACTCTACTAATGAAAGTTTTGTGCTGCAGCTTGAAATTTTCACGCTGCCATGAAAAACTGCGTGAAAATTGCACTGTCCATGCAACCAGCGAGCAGCGCCAAGACAATTGCCGTTAATTTAAAATTGTCGCCATGGCACATTGCCACAAAATGTAACCTGACTAGCTGGCAAACCAGTAATTATAGAGACTGCAACTGGCGCAGCTTCTTTCACCATAGTACAAAAGTATCTGTGTGAGTTTGTTTTGAGTGTATTGTGTGTGGAATCAATTAAAAGTATTGCTTGAGCTATGTTTGGGCAGAGGCAGATGACAAGTGTCAACAGCAACAACAACAACAGCAACAAAAATAGTAGTAGATGGTGACAAGCGATGAAGGCGCTTAAACAATGACAACAAATTCAGTCTATGGCTAAACGGACAACGCGGCGTATGAGCAACCCACTTAGCTGCCAGCCAATGTAAGTGAATGAATGAGAAGCAACAACTGCAACTCGCTATCTGCTAGATACGAAAGTATCTGCGCTATGTGTGTGTGTGTGAATATGTGAATGCAGCGAAATTGTTTTCATGCGCGCAGCTACAAAGTGGAGCAGTTTTTTAACAAAGCAATTCGCAAGATTAATCAAATACACACACACACACACACACACGCTCACTCACTGATAGACAGACAGACGGACAGACAGACAGACAGAGTACATAGTCACATGTGAGTATGGAAAACTGCGCCGAGTCTGCGGTTATATGGCATACACATTGTAGCACGGCGCATAAACCACGCCAAGTGATTTGCGGCGTTGGAGTCTAAAGCAACGGAGGCATTGGCCATGGTAACAAGCAGCAGCAGCCGCAGCAGCAGCAGCACAGCAAATGAGAAGCAGCACAAGCCAATTTCAGACTTTCATTCGCGCGAAACGCGATGAAATTTCACCAAACAGCAGCAACAAGAATCAGTGCGCCGGCAATTGCAGCAACTACTACTTACAAGAAAGTACTCATACGCTGATATGAGTATGTACTCAGTACTGCGTATTCAAATTAAGCGTTGAAGGTTTATGTTAATTCAAACAAGGGCTTAACCAGCTTCTCGTAAAGGGGAGCATGGCCAAATACAATTATAAGTATTCTTTTAACTATTCATCCATTCTTAAATAAAGCGTTACATTGTTATACTTAAAAAAATTCCATTTTTGACTATCATTAAAAATTTGCGGCTTTTCAAAGCAAAATCGATTACTTTACAGTTTAGACTTATAACCCAAGCCTTTATATTAAAAACAAAAATAGGAAAGCTTTCTTTAAAAAAAAAAAAAAAAAACATAAGTTAAGAATAGTTTTACTTTAGATACTTAACCTTAGGAGGAGAATTACAAAAAACCCAGCAAGCTAAATTTTTAAAAAAATTTTGGTACATATTTTGAAAAACTGCTATGGAAATCAATGATGTAGTGGGCTGTACCCAACTGGCTACGCCCTTGACTTCAAGTAATCAAAAAGACATAAATATTAAAAGTAAAAAAAAGTAGCGCTTGCTTCATGCCTCACTTGCAGCAACAACAAAAGCTTACAACACCTTTGCTGCCTTTTCTTTTTATTTTAAAAACAATTTTGTCTACAAGCATCTGAGTTACCATATAACTTATACGCAACTATTTTTCACTCATTTATTATTATTATTTTTTTTTGTTATTAATAATTTCCGCATACTGCACGCCAAAGAGATCACAAACGAAATAAAATAAAGAGCGAAAAAAATACTACAAAGTAACTACGACGAAAGTTTTGCCGTTGCTTTCTTCAAATGTTTCTTCTTCTTTTTCTGCTAATGGCCAAATAAAACGAAATACACTTTACTTTTCTTTGAAAATGTTGCAACGCTTTTGTGGGCAAATGGAGCTTTGGCAATGGTTTATTATTATTGGCAGGTTGGTAATAGGTTAAGTGGAATCAGTTTTGGAAAAAAATGGATATTGCAGGCAATACAGAAATGAAACTTGGCAGAAATGAATTTAAGCTGCCTCAGCTGTGATAACTGAAAATGTTCTATAAAAAGGCTTAAAGATTTGCGAGAGGTTCGAATTTAAAAAAAAAAATGCACGGAGAAGGTTTATATTTTAATCATAGTGTACACCAGAGGTATTTATGAAACTTGAAAACTAGTAAGAAATTCAAATTATTGGTTAGAGGACTACCAAGAATGTTTTGCTATCTTATGCTTTTAACTTTTGTGCAAACTCTTAACTTTTGTGAAATTGGGACTAAGCGCTTTTCCCTTTTCTTACTCTTAACTTAAAAAAACATTTTAAATATTGTAATTTTTAGTTAAAAATTTAATTGATTCTCTTGTCTCATATTGGCATTTCCACGATCGTTTACGCGACATTCGTACGCCTTTAAAGTGCAAAAGAGTAATGAAAAAATAATATTGTTTTTTCTTGTTTATAGGTAGGATCTGTTAATTTGGCGTTTCCAATACATTAAAAATTAATTAATTAATTATATAATAATAAGAAAATATAAATAGTAATGTGTACAAAAAGTGATAATTCAAGAGTAGTGTGAAACGAAAAAAGTAAATGAGAAACCTTAAAAACAAGAAAAACATAAATATCTTTAGTTTTCAGGCCAATTATTTTAAATTATTATTAAATAAGAAAAGCTGTAAAATCATTTCTTATGAAATTTAACCCATTTTTGACTTACAATGTTTTCTTAACATTGTATTTTTTGGCCCCGGTTGACATTTCTGTAGAAATGCTCATATACAATTTTGACTAATATGTGCATTATAACGATCACTAAAAATATAATTAGCCGATACCAAACCAATCTCAGTTTATACTAGACCCGAAATCTACAAGTAGTAGTATATGTCATATATCAAAATATGTGAAAATTACAAAGATCTTAAAAATTCAATGAAAAAGTGTTTTAATTTTAAAAATTATTTGCCATCTCTTTATAACTTATGCTCTCAATGTTGAGTATACGCAATAATCTACATTATTATTTATCAAAGTAAAATAATTACGCCTATTATGCATGAAGATATTAATCGAAACAACCATCATATATTTTTACGTTGTTATGTCATATATACAAAATGTAAATTTCTACATAAAAGATACAATTATTGACGCCAAACCATGTACTTTAAAGTTTTAATGCGAAAGGGAAATTATTTTAAATAGATTTCTAACAAAACATTCAAATTTTTTCGAAATTTAAATGAAAAGACGCATCTTTTATAAAGATCTTAGACACTTAAAATTATTGACTTTATATTAGTTCATCTTACCTGCAAATAAAGATAATCCTTTAGATGTTTTTGTAATCCCTTTTTGATTTGCAAAAATGTCGGCGAAAAATGGCACAGCAGCTAAGGTTGATCACACGACTTTTTACGGATCTAGTGTTTCAAACTTTGTCTTCAATGCACACAATTTTAACCATAAACAATTTAAAATATTCGTTAGGACTTTTTTCTTATTTTTATTATTTCTGATATCTTTCTTCTGTTTAATTGGTTTGTTTTTTCATTGATTTCTTCACAATAAGCACTGAAACACTTTGGAATAGACGCGGATTAGACGACGCGAACAACTTGAAACTTCAGGACGCAGTGCGCTCGACTTCAACTCAAAGCAGAAGAAGCAGAAGCAGCGTCACACACACCAGACCAGACCAGACCAAACCAAACCAGACGCTACACGTCGCACACAAAGTTGAAATGAAAATGCGGCCCGACCATATAGCTAACCAAGATTTTATATCGCGTGAAAGTTTTGACCCCTTTCTGTATGCGCTGCTCGCTAAGCGAATGGCTCTGCGAAAGAGTTGTTGCTTACCGACTCTCAAGCTTCCAAACTCTCTTGCAATTTGCAAGACACAGAGAGGGAGAGAGAGACCAGCTACGCCTCTAGCTGTAAAATGCAAAATATGCCGTTTTGGGCTATACCATAGCGGCTTTTGATAACTTACTCTCTCTCTCTCTCTCTCTCAATGTCTCTTTCATCGTTTAAGACTTGTTAAGGCAACTTTTCATTTCAGTTGTTCGGTTGACTGCCTGAAATGCCTTATGGGCTCCAAGCTGGGAGCGGAGCTGCCTCTGGGTCTCTGGGGGTCTCTCAACAGGCCTCTTGTTTTTGGCAAGCTTTTTCATTGTTTTTGTTTTTGTTGTGTCAAGGTAACTTGTGACGTCGTCTGCGATTGCCTAATTCACGTTGCTATTCATAAAGGGACGTCTCTGATTCACCTAACTAACGGTAGTTGGTACTCTGAAGTGGTTTTTAATGTTGTCATTGTTGTTGCTGTTGCTTTAGTGCGCGTGCTCGGCATAGACATCGACTGCGACATGGACATTAGCCCGTTGCCACCGTCGTCATCCAATTAGCCACGCTTATTATTCTGGGCTGTGCATTGGAATATTAAATTATTACTACTTTGTTATTGAATTATGCAATTCCATACTTAATGATATAACACCTACAAATAATGTCTAAATATTCATACATATAAAAACAAACAAAGTTGACGCTTTGATCACTGAATTGTTTTATTATCTGATTATAATAATGTTGTGTAGGGGCAAAGGGCGACAGTAGAAAGCTACCAACAATCACTTAATAAGCTAATTTAGATTTAGAAGATACAAAATTTAAATAAAATCATCCTAAACTGTATGAGCTCCATGCTTACAATGATTGTTTTAATAATAATAACAATAATAATATTAGTGGGGAATGATGATTGTTCTGCTTTAAATAAATTATTGTGACTTATTATGAGTTTTAATGTTTGTCTACCGTGTACCAAAAGGGTCAAGGTTGATGCACTGCATTTAATAGGAAAAGCCTATAGTATTGCATACTGAATCTATACAATCACGCCTGTATTACCTCCCTTATAGGCAAGGATAATTGTAATAAGTACGCAATACTTTTATTTCAGATCCCTTTTTCTGAAAACTCACAACAACCAAGTTTTCTTTTTAAATATTTAATTACAGATAACTCTTAAGAAGGCAAATTTAGTATGCACACTAGAGTGACCAATTTTGCAACATCTCACGATTTTCACGTTTCATTTTACTACGGAAACGACTAAAACATGTTGAGAATACCAACATTTTTTAAATTTTGTAAACTAGTGTAATTAATCAATTTAATCTATTTTAGCGCTTACCAAATTTATTCAGACCGACTATATTTTTTTAAAATTTTGTTTAGATCAATATGAGATTTTTTGAACTTTTTAAATTCGTTTGATTGGAAATTAATTTTTAAAGTTTATGTAACAATACAGTCAAAAACGGAAAAAGTGAAAATTATGACCTTCAACTTTTTCGCGACCATGAAGTACTTTCGAATCGTCTTTAAATTTTACAGGCGCTATATGCAGGTAAAAAGGAAACTTTTTAGACTGTGGCTTTATCGTCTGTTTAAAAATTTGCCATGCCAGCGGCGGTCACCCTAATGCACACTCATGTGTGTGACATTGTTGACCTTTTTTCAATACAACCACGTCATCTTCAGCAATCGTTGACTTTGCTTAAATTTTTTAAGGAAAGAAAACAGCATTTTTGGGTAATCAAAGCTATAAGGTGTTTGCATAAATTTCAATTCAAGTTCCGAAAAAAGCGCTTTCCATTCCCTGCGAGAAGTCAAATCGTTCGGAATTGTTGACATTAGTGCTGGAAGTATCGATGTATCGAAGTTACAAATAGCGAAAACATCTATGTTTCCCCAGCACTACTGCACTCATCAAATGGGTGTTTAGTATTTTAGTCGATATTTTTCGATATTTTTAACTTCGATACATCGATGCATCGATATAACATCGATGTTTCTTCAGTTCTAGTTGACATAGATAACTTCCAGTAGACAAAATTAAATTTTTTGTCAAACAGTTGAATTAGCTTGAGTTCTTAGTAGTAAACAAGTTCGTTTCCTAAGTCTTTTGTTTCGAAATCAGCATCAATTAAAAAACTGTAGTCAAAAATACTAAGAACATCATCAAATGTATGTTACATGTAGAAGGAGACACTGGTGACGAGAGAAGTCAACATACGAATATCCGTCTGTACTAACGTCTAGATCTCAGATATGGTAAGAACTAGAGCAACCAGATGGCGTCCGTAAGTTTTTTAGAGTTCCCAAGTACTGTACCAAATTTGATCAAAATCGGTTGACTACATTATATAGCCGCCATAGCGCCGGCAAAAAAACGTTTTTGGGGCGAATTTAAATGCTGTCGGGGCTCTAAACTTACTTAACCTAGAACCGATTTGTTAAAAAAACCCCTTGAGAGAAAAAAAACCAATGGTGTCCGAGTGCGAGTACGAATGAGGATGAAGGATGATTCGAAGGCTAATTGTTCTTATGAAAGTCCAGAAGAGCACGGAGTATTATGGTCGCCTGTATAAGGGAGATAAATACCCTGTGGGCAGGTTGAACTGTCTTACTGAATCATACCTGTGGATTTAGATTAAGAACAACAGATTAAGTTAATTTTCTTGTTTTTGACGAGAGAGTTAATTCTGACTCGTTTTGCTTTTCTGCGGCAACAACTTTTGCCGTTTTCCATGCCAAGGTGACGTAATGAAAGTAAAGAAACGTATACCTGCGTTTACCTATCAAGTCAGTTTGCTAAATTTTTAAATACAAAAGGTCTCAGTATCAGAGCTACAAATAGTTAAGGATTAATGTTAAAAAAACATATAAAAAATATTTTTTATAAAAATATTTCATCAGCTCGAGCAATCCGCTTGGATGATGAAATGCAACAAATATTTGCTGGAAAAAGTTCTGTCTTACCAAAAATTTGCACGGTAAATAAGATATGGCAAAAAAAAAAAAAAAAAAAACTAAACAGCCAAAACAACAACAAAAACAAGCTGCGGCAATTTACGAGAAGTCAATCTCCAACGGCAACTAAGTTGAGCCTATCATGTGCATGACTTTCATATGTGCGCGTGTGTGTATGTGTGTATCTGTGAGAGTATCTGTGTGTACCTCTGTGTATGTGTGCTGGCGGATTTACCATGTACGCATGTGCCTTTTGCCAGCCAAGCGATGACAAAATTATTTATAAACCCAAAGACGCTATTGAGGCACACCCGCAAAAGAAATCGAAAGTTACGTGTCTGCATTTGCTTTGGTTTTCAGTTACATTTAAAAGGCATTGGGCACTGTCGCTTTTTGGATCCGGTGTGATTCACACGAAGCTCGCGTGGAACACACAATAATAATAATAATAACCACAATTTGGATGTCGGGTTATCCTAAGCTTCGCCAGGTAGAGCCGCTGGTTGACGCTTTTAATTTGAACTTTATCATCAGTTACGCTGACTACATCAAGCGAAATGGAATTGGGTCAGGGACGTGCTCGGCATGATAATCGAATTACTTATGTGACGCATTTACGTTCGCGTAGTTCGTTTCTAGAGGTGTCTATGCGGGTATATTTTGTTATTGTTGGTGTCGACCCAAATACTTATGTTTATTGTTACGGCAGTCTTCGAGAACTTGAATCAATTTAGGGCAGAAGTTGATTTCTCTTTCATTTCAATAAAGATTACACAAGTCTCGATGTAAGAAGTGGATCTCGCTTTCATTTCATTAAAGATTACACAAGCCAGACATTATTTATTTTTTGGAATTTTAGGGTTAATTTTTAGTTTGCATAATTAACGTAGTACCTAAAGTGAAGGATTTATATAAGGCGCCAGCTCTTCTCTAAAAATTATTAATTTGAAAATATTCAATATTCTAAACAGATGCTGGCATTATAAATTGCATATAAGCTTCGGTAAGCAGGTTTCCACCATGGCATTATTAGAATCAAGATCGAGGATCTAGCCGGAAGAGGTGTTTTGGGGAATTTAAGTTCCACCCAAACCAGGGTCAAAAAATATTTATTACGAAAAAATTTAAATATTTGATCCATATGTTTTATGATCCATAGCAAATCCCCCCAGAATTAATTTCCCGCTACGTTGTTGATTGATATAATTTGTATTTTTTTAATTTAAATATAAGATTTTGCTCTTGAATTGAATATTAATTATTTTTTGTCTTTTCACTTTTGTGTTCAGGTCAGGCGCGGACCCAGGAATTGGTCATAGGGACGGTTTTTTATTTTGAAGTGTGTATATATCAGAGCTCGCAAAAAACTGTCAACCCATTTCCCAACTTTTGGGGGTGGGGTCCGGGCCCGAAAACCCCCCGTGGATCCGCCACTGCTGTGCCTACACAAAGGGTACATTAGATTTGTGCAATGCATGTATCAGAGAGAAGGAGGCGAGCCCCAGTCGTTTATACCAAAATGATTGTCATGACCTCGGGTAGCGATTGAGTCATGTCCGTCCGTCTGTGTGAGCACATATATTTCTGAGACTATAAAAGCTAGAGACACGAAACTTTACTAGCTGGTGTGCATAGTACCTTAAAATCAGGTGCGGATCCTGGACTTGATCTAGGGGGGTTTTTCACTTCGAAGTGTATATCGGTCGCAAAAAACCGTCGACCCATTTTTCCCCGTGAATCCGACGCTGGTTCAGGTGCTCCGGTTCAGGGTTCATCTTACTATCAAAAACGTGAATTATTCGATTTTTTGTCTGTTTTAAATCTTAAAAACAGTCGCGAATCCAGGATTTGTGCATAGAGGGGGTTTTCACTTCGAAGTGTATACTTCTATATATATCAAGGCTCGCAAAAAACTGTCAACACACTTTTCCAACTTGTGGGGGGGGTCCAGTCGTGAAATGATGCCAAAGGACGCCGAAGTTAGTTGAGCTGCACTAATTATGGGTCATGCATAACTAGTGTGACCATCCAATTTTTGAGCATTTGTGGACACTTGACTATTGAAAACGGGACATTTCGGCACGGTTTTGGGGACACTTTGCTTTCACAAAATATGAAATAAATGTATTATTCCGAAAAATGTCGGACGCGGACGGCTTTGGGATACCCTATACCACCACATATTAAGTCCGGTACATTACATAAGAACTCCAAAAGACATTTGATTGCCAAATTTGGAAAAATTGACGAATTTTGCAGCAAACACAATTTTTGGCCGATAGGTCATATGGGGGTTATATGATACAGTCAACCGATTTGGATCAAAGCTTGGGAATCCTAAAAAACTATCGAATATGAAGTTTGATTACGATATATCCATAAACAAACGACATACAGCGAATTTTGAACAAAAAACGTGTTTTTGAACGATGAGAGCTATGCACATATCTAATATTGTCAACCGATTTTGATCTAATTTAATTCTATAATAACTTCCGAATGCCAAATTCGGTTACGATATCTTCATAAACAAACAAATTATCCATCCAAAACTATTTGATATTTTTGAGGTTCTCTGAAACACTCCTATGGGAGCCATATAATATAACCCCGATATCAAAAAAATAAAACAAACTTGTCTCCCATAGGATAATAAGGGATCTTATATGAAACTTTGGTTGCTCTATATCTTACCATCGCTGCTTATATGTTTTTTTATAAATTTTGACCATTCTAAGCCCCATGTCATTGTTGGCTATAATACGGTCTCTCTTCTCTAAACTAATATCCTTTCACTTAATTTCCTTTTAAAAGACATTTGTCCTATAGTTATGAAACGCTTAAAAATGCAGTCCTATAGTCTAGAAAAGCACGGTATATGCGTATACAAAGAAGGGACTTTTAAGCAGAATTTTTATTTTGAGATAAAATAAAAATTTCAACGCATCAAATTCCGGGACATTTGGCTCGAAAACGGGACATTTTCGGGACACGGGACAAAGTTCCCGAAAACGGGACACATGGTCACACTATGCCTTGCTTTGGTAAGGAGTATAGGTGGAAAAACCCTAATGCTTTGCATAAAGTGAGATCAGATTGGTGTAATCTATCATTAGTTGCTAAACCAATTTTGGGTTTGAGCTGGGCTTTAAGCGAAACCGCTCGTAGTTTGATTTTGGTCCACAACAAAGACAAACCCAATGGTGCGAAAGTCGTGTTGTGGCCCTTGGCATACCATATAACTTATCGACTACGAAAGTAGCAAGAAATTGATAGATTTCAGAAAGGTTTACTTATATTCATATTCAGTTTTGGATAATTGAAATGCATGTACTATAGCGAAGAAGACGTCGTAGAACCCAAATCCACATCAACCATGATCAGGCTGACTAAAGAAGTTGATAAAGACATCTGTGCGAACGGCTAGATCTCAGAGGTGTAAAGAGCTGTAATGTCAAGGAAAACAAGTTTAATTTATTATTTCGACATCGGCGCTTTCGGAGTTTGCTTAAGGACCCGCAAACTAAAAAAAAATATTCAAACTCTTCAAAAGGAATTTTGGCTTCTTTCGGAAGTTTTCTAGGACACGTAAGCAATGTACCGAGCTAAGTCAAAATGGGATTATTACTTACTAGCCCCTATAGCTACGATCACTCAAAAATAAATTTCAAGGAAAAGTGGTACAGGCTATCTTAAGGTTGACCGCGCCTAACTTTAACGTTCGCCTTTTTTAACAAAATCTTTTTTCATACAATTTTCTTGTTTTGACCCGCCTTTGGATGAATATGGTTTAGTTAAAAGTTTCCGCTCAATAAAGGCAAATAGCCAGTAGCTTCCGTTGCTTACTGGCCTAAAGTAATCATCTGAAACCTCAAAGTTTATTTATCAGTTAGGTTGTCTTGGGCAATTATGTGCAAATTACGCTCAACTTGCAAGTAAATAGGCGCAGCTCTTCAATCCGTTCCCCTCTCAATGACAGACACGCCTGTGGCTTGCCGCTTGTCTGCCATTTATTCAAGATTGAGATTTTTGCAAGTGAAAGTGATATATGGTGCATGATTCATTTCGCGGTCTTATGCATAAACCAATAATTAAATATTATTTGAACAGCTAGACATACATACCTATAAGCAAAGGGCGCAGCTTCCAAAAGCCATATTCATCCAACATATATGGTATGATGTCAAGCTCGAAACACTCTTGGAGGAGAAGCTTGCCAAAAATGGATAGTGCTGAAAAATGTCAACAAAATTTCACCTTACATACTAAACATTGAAATTATCTAATACACAGTTTCTGCGATATGTTTGGTCATTCCCTACTGACATCCAAAAGTTCATTGTCTTTAACTGTGATTTAGGGTCGTCCATTCAAGACCCGTTGGCGACAAAGTGACAAAGTAAGAGCAAAAGAAAAAAATATCAAAAAGTATAAGTAAAAAAAAATTGACCGTAGCTCGAGACTTGCAGACAAAAGAAAATGAAAGTAACCTGCTTGGGGCTTTCATTGTACTGAGACGGAGTCGGAGTCGGAGCTAGGTGAAGTGCTCAATGCACTCAACTGGCCCTTGCATAATTATTAAGTTCGTTTGGGCGAGCTCTTTGTCAAAAGATACTTTAAACTTTTTTTTGTTATAGACAATAAAGGCTTAAATTGTGCACCGTTACAACTGCACTGCTTTTAAAAGAGTGCAAAACGTTTATTTCGAAAATCACATAACTGGTTTTAATGTCAAAAATAATAGATGAACTCTTTACAATACGAGTTGTACAGTTTTATTTTTGTATTATAACATTACTAAGTGAAAGATTTTAAGATCCTCAAACTTGTCGTCCGATTTGGCACTCTACGCTTAAAGATTCTCAGTGTTCGAAATGATTTTATTTTTTAATTGAAATGTTTATTATATGCACTTAAGACCAAGTCCTTCCCTCCCTCTGTTCGTATGCCCAGACTGGTTTAAATTTTTTCTAAATACATCCAAGCACCTTTAATAATGAGTTACACCTAAAAAACACTCCATCTGCTCTGTGAAAAATACTTTACATCCATTTAACGATCGCTTATTTTATCCTCACTGGTTTTCTTAATAAACAAAACTGGCGCATATAGTGTGATGATAACATAAAAGTCATCCGAACTACTGATACACCTGTTTGGTGCGATGATTTATTTTTTTTACATAAAAATGGCCAATGGTCCGTCCTTTGAGTCCGAAACAGAGAATTTGTATCCTCAAGCAGTACTGCGCAGTGCGGCGTTGTGATCAATGAGCTTGGCAAAAACATTACCTTCCCAAATGGACCAAAACCCTGGTCACCAAGGTTGTGTGATATAAAGTTTTAATTTTTTGTGTGAGTTCTTACTTAATACGGATAAGTCGACATCGATTACACAACAACGATTATTTTAAAATCTGGTAGAAAAGAAAACACGGCCAATATTATGTATGTTGGTCACAAGCCATAAATTATATTCCATTAATAAATAAACAAATGATTCTTCGTCTGAAGAACAAGAAATATCTCGCAGTGTTGCTTGCACCCTGTACTTTACATTTTAATTTATTTTGCTGCTAAAATTTTTTAATAATTAATACGAAACAATGCAATCATTGGTTAGGATGGTCTGAAAATTAAACGCATATTAAACAAGATATTTTCAACAGGATTTTCAAATCTTTAAATATACCTATGTTATGTAAAAATTATGTTTTAAAACTTTTTCATCTTAATTCAAGACTATTAATCTTATTTTAAGAACTTGTAAATTCGAGAATTTTTGGTTGTTCCGTCAGAATTTGTAGCATTGTTTACATTTTTTTGTCTTATTTTGAGAATTATGGTCTTGTTTAAAGAATTTCTGAACTTACTTTAGAAACAGAAACCAAGAATGCAAGAATTTTAATTTAATATTGTATTTTTTATATCAGTAAACGACTTTTACGACATGTACCCCTTGGATTTAACAAAATTATGTAAGAGGCAGAAGGAGGCATGGAAGATCGATCACATGTTATTTTTACCAAAACTTGCATTATTAAGTACTTAGAATAGCGATTGAGCCATGGGTAATGAACTAGTAGTTCTCATAAAAACTTTAAATGATGTAGGCAAGAATTTGATTTCTCTTTTATTAATACCTAGACAATATAGAGCCACCAAATTCGCAATTACTATTATTACTCCGACTAAATCACAATTATTTTCTTTAAATTGTCTTCCAATAACAAAAAAATAAGTGATCTAATAAGTATTTGTAATAAAGTAAAATGCGTTTGATGGCTTTGCGTTGATTCTCTTGTGAAAACGCTTGGCAGTTGTCCTGATTTCCCCACAAGTTTAACCCAGAAAAAAATGCTGGCTTAAATGCAGCTTTCATCCTATAAACCAACACTTCTAAAAGTATTAAAGGTCTTGGTTACATGGTTTTTTAAGCAGCTAAAAATCTTTTGAGATTGTAATCTATTGCATAAGCCTAAAGTAGTTACCGTTAAAAGAGATCTATAATAGTTTCCCAAGTTTATATGCGCATCAAAACATTTTTTTTTACTTTTGATTGAAAACAAAATTTCAAATAAAATTTCTAGACAAATAAATAAATAAAAAAAAAAAATACTATAAAAAAAGAAAGAAAATCAAACACTATTCGTTTAACACTTTTGCTTAGAGACACACTGACTCTAAAATGTGATGAGAGTGTGTATCTTTCAATTTGGTTAAACTAATCCCATAAAGATTTTCACTTTCGTTCGCTGGCTGTTCCAAAAATATGCAAATAAGTCGAACTGGCGATGACAACTGATGGTGTTCAAATGCCGCAAGTGAGCAAAAACAAAATCTGGGCTATAGATGGCCAAGATATTTGCTATATAGACAGCAGGTCCAGCAAAGGTCTTTTAAGTTTTTTTTTTTGTTTATTATTGGTTTTTGGCAAATGAAAGAGAAATTGTGCGCCCAAGTTATATGCTAATTGGTTGAACACAAGAAGCAGAGAAAGATAATAATGCAGAAGTTTATACATAGTGGATATGTAATATATGGATGATAAATATTTTAATATTGCGGAAACTAAAATATGTGTATTTTGCTTTCTAGTTGGCAAATGTTGCGCAACTTACAAATCATAAACTTACCATAATATATAGATTTCCATTAATCAAAAGCTAAATCGCCAATTTGACATTGCTTAGAATGAGCTCTGCATAAAAGTGAAATGATTGTAAAAGTTTTGACAGCCATTTAACAGCAAATATATATTGTGTTATTAATTTAAAATTAACAAAAAGCGAAATGGCTTAAATACAATGCAGCTAAATGTCGCTTTTTTTTAGCTCTGCTTCGGCTTTAATTAAATTTTAATGCCTAAAATAGATATCTAAACTTTTGACAGCTGCCGCACAATGGTTAAATTTGATATTTTTGCGCACAAAAATGAATATGCTTTGAGAAGCAACACTGTGCATCACTGACTAATTACGAAGGCAGTTTGGTAAGTCGGTAACTTTTGAAATAAAATATGTTTTTTCGCGCAATCGAGCGCAAGTTTCTTGAAAATAATTTTCTCAAGACCGTAAAAATTGAATTTTGTAGATGGTACAAACATTTGCTCCAGGTCTCTTAGCGCCCAGCTATTTCTTTTTTTTTTAAATACATACTATTTATTTTTAATTTAGACGATAAAAACAAATTTTATAATATACACAAATTTTTTTCCCATTTTTAAAAACAATCAAGTTTCAACTAGGAAATAACTATTATTTATTGACTTTTTCCATCAAAATTTAAAAATACTCTTATTTTTCTACTAAAAATGAAAATAAATGAATTAATTATTAATTTTTTAAAAAGTTGCAAATTTTAAATTGGAACTAAAAGTTATTCAGCTAAAATTGAAAATAAAAATTTAATTTAAATAGCTTTTGTTTCAAATTTGTTTTTTTTATTTTTATTTTATTTTCCGTTTTAAATTGAAAACTTGAGGTATAACAACTCTTTAAATTTAAAATTTGCAACTTTTTTAAAAAATTTAATTTTAATTTTTAGTTAAAAAAATAAGTTTTTTTCAATTTTGATGGAACAAATAAATATATAATAGCTTTTCCCTAGTTAACTTGGTTTGGCGTTCAAAACACGCATATAAAATTTTCACAACTTTTAGTTTAAAAATTTACTCCAGTTGTAAAAACTAGTCTCTGAAAAATTCAGTACTTAAAGTTAGCTTATAAATGCTAAAAAATCGGAGATGAATTCAGTCCTAATTTATTTTTAAAATTCATGTCTGAAATCACAAGCGAGTAATTAATACACTGGAACAAAAATTCTTCATACATTTTTTACAAATTTTTATTATCAATTTTAATTCAAATTTATAAATTACAGTGTCACTGTTGGCTCCCATGATAAAGGCATCAAATGATTTTTATTTTCTTTCTTACAAATACGTGCAAATTTTTACCATAGTTCCTTTTTGTCAATTTTATAAAGAAAAAATAATGCTTTAAATAATAATATTTATTATTTATATGGGATTTTTTTTATATGGTTTTGTCAGAAATAGCTACGCATACAAACGCAAACAGTAATACTAATGCAAAGTCAAATAAAAATATACAATTGTCTTTTTTTATTTCTCTGTGCTTAAACTTTATTGCATTGCTTCTCGGTCAAAAGAAAGCCATGAGCATTTGCTTCCTTTTCATGCCTGATTTAAGGGCACCCGAAGTGCAGAGTATTTTTTTATTCTAGTCGACTGTGTTATTAAATTTTTTCACAGTGTTGAGGTATTCATGGTTGTTGTCGATTTGAGGAGTTAAAACGCTGCGTAAAACTCAATTGACTAAAGCGTGAACGGCCTTTTATGTTAGTTTATGAGTTGAGTGGTTGAGTTGTTGATTCTTCTTTCCAAATTTTGTTTGAAAAACTCAATTTTTTTAACTTCTGTTTTGCTCTTTATTACACGATAAGTTTCGAGTATAATCGATTGGTCACAACAATGTTATAATTAAATGGACAGATTTTAGTTGTGCTCGTTAAAGGTTATCTAAAATAAATATTTGAAAACATAAATTCGATTTCAATCTTAATTTTACAACATGTGCGAACATAAGTAATAAATAAGCTGTTAAAGTATTTCGTTTAACAATTCTAATAAGAATATTATTTACATCATAATTGTAATATTTTTCCCACTGTGTATGTCGGTGTTTTGTATTTGTTGTTGTGGACCTCGTTGTCATTAGGCAACGCGTGAGGTTACTTAATGACCCTAAGCCAAAAAATAGAAAAAATATGTTCGAGTTGTGAACTGTGAAAAAGAAAGAAAAACGAAAAGAGAAGAACGGCGGAGAAAGCCCAAGACAAAAATCAAACGAACTGCAACAATTCGCTAACTGAATAAGAAAACAACAACAACAACAATATCAACAAACTGTTTTTAAAGCATACAGGTGAAATATATATGTTTGTATTTTTTTTACCTGTATGTAAATGCGTTTGGGTGATTACTTTCGATTGTGCTGTTAAAAGTCTGTTTTTTGTTTCTAACTTTTTTTTTAATTTTTAATGAACAAAATTAAATACTCGGTGCAATCTAAATTGTTCACGCTGCTTAGTTTGATGGATTAGTGCATTCATAAATTTAAGTGAAAACGCAAATACTTAAAGATTTAACTTTAAGCTGCAATCAGCCATAGATTGTAAAAGTAATTTAAGGTTATTTATTTATTTGTTTAAAGTTAAAATAAAGTGTTAAGAAAATTGCAAGCAATAAAATGTGTGACAGTCGTGGCAGTGCCCGACAGTGGGATACGTTCAGGGTCCCTAAAAAAAAATATACATATATGCTTGCATACTTTATTATAGCAATATTAGTATTTAAGTCTAAACTTCTGATACGCAGTATAAAGGGTCTTAAATCTTGATGTTTTTTTTTTTTTTTTTAATGCAAAATAACACAAAAAATGTCAAATGAAATATCAATAGAAAGAACCCATCTTGCCATTTACTTTTTTACTACGATCGTCGGCGAGGCGCCGAGTTTACAAAAACAAAATACACACAATGTGTGCCTTCGCTCGGCTTGCAGCAACTTACAAAAACAAAATACACACACTGTGCGAGTTTTATGGCCCAACTCGAGGATGCATGAGCGACCGTAACCGTACTTTTTTTCTTGATGTTGTTGTAAAAAAAATAACGTGTGGTCAGCAGGATTAAAATACATATAGTATACTTACATGCTCATTTGTGCCTCATATGGAAGTATGCTCTGCAAGTATATGGCATGACAAAATTAGAGTGGCTCAAAGCCAAATTGTCAGAAGAATTTTTGTAACTTTTAGTAGAAACCTTGGTCATTTTATTTTGACCGATCCGTCCTAAGGGGGCTATATGATATAGGTACAGTCCTTGGAACTCTAAAAAACTTCTCAGTGCCAAATTTGGTTACGATATCTTCATAAACAAACGAATTATCCAGTTAAAACTTTTTTTTTCGAGGTCCTCTGAAACCCTCCTATGGGAGCTATACGATAAAATAAACTTTTCTCCCGTAGGATAATAAGGGATCTTATCTGAAAGTTTGATTGCTGCATCGATCAAATTTAAGGGCAAGGGGAGGTGAACATTTTTGACTATAACTTCTGTTGTGTTTGTCCGATTTGTAATTTGTAAGGAGGTGTTTAGAATAAAGATGATTTAAAAGATGATCTGTGTGCCAGTATGGACACATCGGTTGCAGTGTTTTGTTGAGTGTGTAAGTTTTGTATGACCCAAGCGGAATCTCGAGTAGATAATTGCGTGTTAGTATTAAGTTGTTTAAATTTGGTTGTTTTTGGCTATAACTCCCGAAGCTTCCATCGGGTTGTAATAAAACTGGCATCCACTGATGGGAAGTGTTTATGTTTAAGTCTACATTAGTCCTTATACCGCTAAAAGCTTTACAAATATCTTGATTTTAGACCCCCAAAAGAGCCACAATTTTTATCCATTAGGTACTTTGAAAGTACAGAATTTTTGAATTTTCTTTTTTCTTAGTTCGAAGGTGTGCCAAATTTTAACCGTATCGCTATTACAGTTTGAGTGCAAGCTGTGAAATTTTTCTACGGGGAAACGGATTAAGAGATCGACATGAATGAGCAAACTTGGACTGCCTACAGATTATGCGCACCGTTTGGGAAATTTGAGGCTCTTACAGTCTCTGAACGTGAACTTACTTCTTCCGACATTGACATAGGAAGTGAACAACGCCTCAGACTCCCAGAACCTCCTGCTATAATAATTCTAATCATGTTTGTATGCAAAGCTCCATAGTTGATAAAGCAGAAAAATATTGGTTGATTTTATCTTGTGGCAATTTATGTGTCAAACTGCCTTTGGTGTTGCTATGGAGTTTTCTGAAAAGTCTACAGTGGTTTTGGTCTGGTCAAAGCTGAAATTGCCGTCGCAAATAATTATATAACTAAAATTGTGAAATCAGATTGTATCGAGCAAATGTATGTACATAAGTACATAATACCCAAATGCAAGTTTCAAACTACTCATTTATGTATGAAAAATAATATCGCCCAAATGGCCGCAGCCGGTGGCTCCACAGACCCGTATACGATCCTCGTCATTTTCGATACATTTTTTCACGAAAGCTCATCTAGCTGTTCGCCCATCCATTAAACGAATGAGCGACGCTGATCAATTTTCAGTGATAATGGTCCATGGCGCCATTTCAATTTTTTAAGCGTGTAAATACAGATCGGTATGCAAAATTCGACTCAAAGTGGTCCTAGCAAGGAGTAATTCTTGCGAACGATAGCGCGTCGATGCTCCCGGCGACTCGTCGACACTGGCCTCAATTATGTTTTTTTTTTCCCCCCCAGAACGACCACTTGCACAGTGCGCTTGTACCACTTTTACGTGGTATGTATTCGGTTGTTAAACGATCCATGATTACAATTGAGAAGTTTTAAACTTGACATACATATATCGAGAAGCATTATGAGTCGAGTTCTGAGCGTTTAACAGCCAAACCAACAGACAGCCCACCCTATAAGAAACGACGTATAGTGAATGCCTTGCTTTACGATACTTTGTGCAATTTTGAATACACTACACTGTGACTACAGTAGTGGTGTAAAGCACGTAAAAAAAAAAGTATTTTTATTCCTAGGTTCTCCAACTGCGGAAATGGAGTTTCCAACGTTAAATATGGCAATATTGTTGACAATCCTCGTCCATCGTATAGAAAAGTGATAGTTTAATGGGAGTTTTTTTTTATATGAAGTTTTGTTATTCCGAGGGAAATTTTTCGAACTGCGTATAGGCCTTCAATTAAACAATTTGACCTTGCTGGGGTATAAAACAAAACAGTTAATTAGGTTTTTATTATTTATCCAAGTCACAAACCATAAAAACATGGCGCCATTTCTATGCAACAGTCTGGCAACGTTGCTGCACAGCTGTTTGTTTCGCGCCAATATTGTGAATGTGTGTGTGTGCCTGTTTAATTGCAACTCAGAAATTGTTTTAAACTTTATATACATATATTATTTTTACAAGAAAACTGACCCAGTAAAAATGAGCGAAACGGTTGCTGCAATTGCCGAAAGTGCAGCAACAGCGGAAAATGAATCAGAAAGAGACGATTCAATGGAAAAGCTACAAGTCGACGAAGAAGATGTAAAGAACAACCCGTCCACAGCGGCGGACGATTTTCTGGGTGGCAAAAGTTTGTTCATGTCAGATAGCGAGGAAGAGGAACAAACCGAGAAAATCAAAGGAAAGAAAGTATCGCCAAAGAATAAAATGCAACGATTGTCGGAGAAAATTCAAGCGGAAGTCACAGAAGAAACAACAAAAACTCTCGAGAACAAAGCAGAAGTGCTATCTAATAGCCGTGAGGGTAAAGAGTCCCAAGCGTCAGCCAAAATGAAGATGTCAGCTGTTATAGGCTCAGAAAGTGAAGAGGATGCAATGGCCACAAAAAAAAATGCAACAATATTGACTGATCACAAGAAAATATCACTTAGAAACAAAAAGAAACGCCTGCTGGATAGTAACGAAGAGCAGGAAGACATGGAATCTGCGTCGGCAGAAACTGTAGGCAAGGAACAGGAATCCAGCAACAAAGCAGGGAATGAAATTACAACCAAAACCAAAAAGATATTTTCAATAATTGACACGGACAGTGAGGAGGAAACTTTGCCGTATAGAAGCCCTAAGGTAAACATACAACATGATACCCTTCAAGGAAATGCAAAGAAAATTTTGCTCAGGAAAAAGACGCGACTATTAGAAAGTGATGACAGCGAGGAGGAGAAAGCAGGCAATGAGGAACAAAGTGACATACTGAGCAAACTCAAAGGATTAGTGGACTCCGAATCGGAGTACAGCACTGCCGATGAATCTGAAGACAATAAGGAGTCTGAGGAAGGAATGGATGCTAGTTCCACGGCAGACGCATCAGAGAAAACAAAAAAGGACAAGACAGTAAGAGTAAGTATTTTAAAGCTAAAAGGCTTTTCGAAAAAAAGTT
Source organism: Chymomyza costata (assembly GCA_018150985.1). Classification (NCBI taxonomy): domain Eukaryota; kingdom Metazoa; phylum Arthropoda; class Insecta; order Diptera; family Drosophilidae; genus Chymomyza; species Chymomyza costata. The sequence goes on along the minus strand of JAECWU010000128.1, from coordinate 222,286 downwards.
TGAAATCATGTTAATTGTATATCTGTCTATTTTAGGCTTCTGCAAAAAAAGCTCTGGACACCATGCAAGCTATACAAAGTGAGCAGCAGCGCTTGCAGCGTGAAGCCCACATTAACATACCCTATCATCAGCCTAAGCCCCGCACTTTGCAGGAGTTTCTCAATCGGCGCACCATTAACAGACCTCTAGCAACCGCAATGGCTGGTGGCAGTCCCATGCCGGTCAAACAGCCGCGGCAATCGTTGGGACTACGCATGAATAGAGAAGAATTAGAGGCATACGCGTAAGTAGTTATTTTTCAGATTCCATCAATTATAACTTGCATTACTGAACTTTCAGCAAGCTAATGGAAGACCGCGCTAAAGAGGCAACTGAATTTTATAAGTCTGAATCTGAGGATGACGAATCAGTAGAGTTAAATGAAACTCCTGGTGTTATAGATGAAGGCAGGGAAGAAGGTGGGCTAACTTTTGAGCAACCGGCAGAACAAGATAGGTCGAAAAAGTATATTAATGCCGACGGAGAGCAAACGGAAAGCAACGCCGAAGAAACGGGAAATTTAGGCGATGCTATCGCCTTAGAAAGTCTTCAATTTAAGGATATAGAAACTGCGAAAGAGACAGTCTTGTCTAAAACGCATTTTCTTATTACCGAAGTGGTGAAACTACCCAAATTGGATTTAAGTGCACTAAGCATATCTCCTCCTTCAAAACCAGCCACTCCACGCGTTAGCGAGGCCATTAGGCAGCTTAAATTGGAGAAAGCAACCGATGAAAGTCCATCTCTAAAAGGCGATGCCAACATGGTCATTGATTTAGAAACTGGCGATATGTTTGCAAAAAAACCAACTGGAGTAGATAACTTACTTAAGCGACTGATGAAAACGCGGGAACCAAAAAAGACCAAAACTATAGAGTCAGTCAAGTGAGTAATTTAAATTTAAATCTAAACGGTGAAGTTGTTTCGCACCCTGGTATTGCCTTGAAATTTAGTAAATATTATAATGTAAAGAGCTAATTTGAATTAAAATTCTAGCATTCTATCCGCGGCACATGGAAAACTGGAGCTATCGAAAGTCAACATACATTTGCATGAAGACGAACCGGTCAAAAAGGATCAAAAACCTGGCGCCGCTTACATTAAAGTGCAACAGCAGCTTAAATCGCTTATAAAACAAAAACGTATAGAGGATTTGAAAAAGAAGCAAGCGGAGGAAATCGAACATAACAAATGCTTGGGCGACGAATTCGAGGAGGAAGAGGAGTATATGGACTTAGATGAAGAAGAGTATGAACCAGATGAAAAATCAGGCGAAAATGAGTTGAAAATCAATGAAGAAGAGGAAATAGAGGAGAAACAATCACAACTGACAGACAACTCTGATGCAGAGGACGAAGACTCGAACAATTCAGATGAAGCGGAAGAAATCAGTGAAGGTGATGAGCAAAGCGAGCCAGAATCCGATCAGCCAGAAAGTATACGTAAAAATCGCATAATTCGCGCTTTTCAGAATGATAATTCCGATGATGAGCTGGACTTGTTGCAAACACCAATGCCAGCTAACATTACAACTATACCTGCAACACAGTTGCAGTCAACAGAACATAAATTGTTTGATATGGAGGCACAACGCACGGCCAGCGATGAGGAAAACGAATTACTCGGCTTGTGTTCCGGCAAATTTACTCAAACTCAAAAGCCAGCAGAAGATGCCACGACTGTTATAAGTCAAATACCCTTTACACAAGCTAAAATGGGTGAGGATGCTAGTGCAGAGCTGGAAGCTCTTTGTTCGGGTAACTTTGAAACACAGGCAGAGACATTAGAGCCAATATGCAAGAAAATATTGTCTAGTGATGAGGAGAAATTAGCTAGAGGGAATGTCGAAGAAAAACCACGTAATAAAAAGCTAACGAAGAAAATGAAAAAGAAAGCCAAGTTGGGATTCTCTGATGATGAGGAAAGTGAAGACGACATAGAGGATGATAAGGAATGCTTAAATGAGCAGAATGTTACGGAAGAGAGTGATGCAGAAGTACCTGAAACTTTTATCGACTACGATTCAGATGAAAATGAAATTCTTGTAGAAATGACCAAGAAAGACCGAAAATTGCGGGCTGCAAACTTTCTTGAAAATGAAGCTGAGCTCTCTGAATCGGAATGGGGTTCGGCTGACGAGGATGAAAAGAACCTAGACACATATGACATAGAGCTGGGCGATGAGGAAGAATTTGATCGTGAAAAATTGCAAAGAGAGCTGGAACAAATTCACGCGTAAATAGCGGCATAACATAAACATAAAAAAACTCATAATTAGCCAACGTTTGTTTTTTTATCCACAGGCGCAAAATGCTGGACCAGGATATTCGCGAGGTTCGTCAAATCAAGGAGATGCTATTTGAAGAAGATGACGGTGCTGTGCGTCAGCGTCAGTTTCGCTGGAAGAATGCTGAGAGTGGGTTTAGCTTGGAGGAGCAAGGCAAAATCAATGAAGCAGAGGCCAACGACGGCAGCGGCGATGAGGAGAATGAACATTTGTGGCGCAAAATACGCTACGAGCGCGAGCAACTGTTATTAGAAAAGGGACTGAAAGCGGTAATGCTAAGTTGCTTAAGTTTAGCTAATATTGTTACATGTTTTTTTTTTTTTTTCGAAGGATTCCAATGCCTCCAGTGTCTTACCTTTATCGCCAGCAATTATAAACACCAGCAGCGTACGCAAACTGCACATCATCACAGCTAAAAAGTCAACCGTGGAATCCAAGAAGAGCTCTCCATTTTTGATCTCAAAAAGTGTTACCGACATGCAGCAACAAAAAAAAGTGCGTGGCTCATTTTTGGTGCGTGATAAAGAAACTCTGAACAAACTAGCTGGTCTGACCAAGGGAGATGGAGATGGAGCAGCGGGTACTGTGTCCGTAAACACCTCAAAAGCCAAGAATTTTGTATTTGCCACATTGACTGAAGAGGAACATGAGGTTAGCTTCGTTGATCTTAATTTTCACAATTAAAGAATTTAATTAATTTTTCTTTTCAGCATCAAAAACGCAAGGCAGCTGATTTACTCAACAGCAGCAATGAGACGGGAATTAATTTTATGAAAAAACCTCGTCTGGAACCTCGTAGGGATAAGTGCCTTATTGATCAGTTGTTGTAGTTCACAGAAGTATTTGGTTATATATATTTTTTAAGTTTTTCAACATATGTTAAGCAATTTCAACACACACTTTTAAAATAGCAAGTCAATATTGCAGCCTTACACCTATTGTCAAAAACTGCAAAAAAAATTTAATTATGTATATTAAAAATAATAATTTAACTTTTTCACCACTATGTTATGTAAATAGATTTTGCTACAATTTTAAATTATTTTTGCTTTTAAATTACAAATAACGTCATGATATCTCCAATGATTTGCGGTAATAAGCTCTCATTAAATTTGGCTGGGAGGCTCTGTTTTTTGCGTTTGCGTGTAATCCACAATGATCAAATAACAAACAAGGCCGTAACAAAAGAGACATTATCCGTTAAAACCTAGACGGTTTTTTTTTTGTGCAATATTATTATAACTTACATATGAATTTTCCGCTTAAAAATGTCAACATCATTCTGTTTTTTTTTTGTTTTTTTTTTGCAACAAAGGACGATTTAGCTTAGTTTATTATTCACGCATACCAAATTTTTTGCCTCAACTCAAATTTTATGATTTAAAGTACGCGCGCTTCGTGAGCGTTCACTTTTCTCCTTTACAACACACAATAGCTACAATTGAAATTTCTCAACACTTTTTTTGCGCTCTTCCGAAAACAATAGCCCTAATGCACATAATTTTTGCATCAAAGCGCGAGCGGCGGCGTCGCCTATAAAATTTGGGTTTATTTTTCAAGTTGACAAATTGCAACATCGTTTAATTTTTAATTTAATTAATGACGCCGCCGTTAACATCTTAAACGCTCCCTGCGACAGTAATCTAATCAACGACTATAACGCATTCGGGACTTTCTGTTGTTCAGGCAGACTACTGTCGATCAGTTAGCACCTGGACGACGAATCAACCGGACGGTGAGCTAGTAAATTTTATTCATTTAAACAAAGCCGACAAAATGGTGGCACACTCCAAGCTTAGTCAAGTGTTTAACTATCAGAATTGGGTTCATGCGATGTCTGGCGCAGCGGTAAGTAACTTGTATATTTTACAAACGTCTGGAGTGCAAAGTTCAAACTGAATGCTAATTTTATCCATATCATTTTGACACACAGGGTGGGTGCATTGCAATGAGCACTTTCTATCCATTGGACACGGTCCGCTCACGTCTTCAATGTAAGTACATAGAAGTGTTTTTTAACAGTCAATTGCTTAGCGGCTAATCTCTTGATTATCGCAACGGCTGGGCCTTAACATAGATAAAACTAAAAGAGTTCAAACTCCAAATCAGCCGAATATTGATATGTTTGCTAGCTAATCAATTGTTTATGCCTTGATAATAAAGTTTATCGTTGCAGTGGAGGAAAGCGGCGTTGTACGCAGCACCCGACAAGTGATAAAGGAAATTGTGTTGAAGGAAGGCTTTCCAGCCTTGTATCGAGGTCTGGGTCCCGTCTTGCAAAGCTTATGCATTTCAAACTTTGTCTACTTTTACACATTCCATGCGCTTAAGGTGCTGGCCTCGAATGGCTCGTCGGCCAAGCAAAGCGCTTTTAAAGATCTGCTGCTAGGCTCTATAGCAGGCATTATTAATGTTTTTTCTACCACACCCTTTTGGGTGGTTAACACGCGTCTACGCATGCGCAATGTGAGTGGCACCTCCAGCGAGATCAATCAACACTATAAGAATCTCTTTGCTGGGCTACAATATGTGGCTCAAACTGAGGGCTTAGCCGGTTTATGGTCTGGCACTATACCGTCTCTTATCTTGGTCTCAAATCCTGCACTGCAGTTTATGATGTACGAGCTACTGAAGCGTAATGTTATCAACTTTACAGGTGCAGAAATTGGTAGCTTAGGTTTCTTTATAATTGGTGCGATTGCAAAAGCTTTTGCCACCGTGTTAACCTACCCACTGCAGCTGGTGCAAACAAAGCAGCGTCACCGCTCCAAGCAGGAGGCAAATGGACCATCGACATCCCGTCAAGCGGCTGCAGGAAAGCAGAAAAATATGGGCATGCTGGAGCAAATGGTCAGTATACTGCAACATCAAGGAGTGCGTGGACTGTTTCGCGGCCTAGAAGCTAAAATACTTCAGTCTGTTTTAACAGCTGCCTTAATGTTCATGGCATACGAAAAAATAGCCAAAACAGTAGGACTTCTGTTAAAACGCAACGCCTAAGCGGCTACTGGGAATTTTAATTTATATAAACATACAAACTTAGTTTTAATTGTGTAGAATTTAATGACACACATAAGGTAATAGTCAGGCATCACAAATGTTCCAAAGGTAGTCGGTAAGAGTGCTATAGTAAAATTTTAACTAACACGTTGTATGGAAATAAAATAAATCAAATTACAGAACAACCTTTAAGTGTGAATTTTATTCATTTTCTTTTTTGGCAGTAACAACAGAATCCGACTTTTCTGGGGACTTCTCTGCACTCTCTTCCTCCTGGGGGTTCTCCTCGCTGTGTTTCACTTCATGTGACTTCTCAGCTTTCTCACTGGGATTTGCCAATTCCCCTAGATTAAACTTTTTGTAGTCCAAGTAATTATCTATAACGCTCAGCAGGCACCAGCCTCTAATTATTTCTACGATAATAGACTTTTTGGCATGCTGCAGATCCACTTTGTTCTCCGCATTCTTGGAGTTCACTAGTTCAGCCAATTGGGTTATGACCTCTTCCCGTTTGACTTGTTGATTATAGCGACGATTAAAGATGATGCCATAGGTAGTAGATTCCTTTATAAAGTGATTATCAAACAACGGTCCAGCGGCATTTATAATGTCCTGCACATAAGCCCGACACACAGCTTCAATGGGCACAAGACGCAATACAAAACGTGACATGGATTTACGTGTGCTGGCAATGTCGTTGACAATGTGTTTGCCCAAGGATACCGGATCGTCAAGAAGGGTGCGTATGAATACGCAATTAGTGGTGCCTGTGTCCACGTTTTGGAAGCGCACTTTGCGTACCTCGCGACATTTAGCAGCCGCTGCCTCCAAATCGTCATCGTCATCTGAGCCTTCCTGGGTGCCAGCTGTTGCTTTTGTTTTTATTGCATCAGTTTCGGCCGATTGTCCCTCGGATTGTTTTTTCGGTGACTCCTCCTTCTGGCCCTCAGGACCGTAAAGAATATCAGCATAGTGGTTCAGCAAATTATAACATTCACGCACACATGCTTTTTCATTAATATTACATGTGGCGAGAAAACCACGCTGACCCACTTGAAGTACTTGCTTTTTACCCTGGAAGTACTTTTTCTTATTTTGCTTATATTTACTGCCGCTTGTCATCTTGGATTTCTTATTAACAGGTTCCATTTACAAACTACAGCTAGACTGTCGGCCGGGACGCTCCAAAAGAATGTTGTAAAGTGCAAAACTTGCAAAGAAAAAGTGCTGCCAAGCTTCACTTTTGACATTTTTCACCACTGAACCAACAGCTGCTGCTTGAGCAGTTTAAAAATGAGCCAAGTGCCGGCGAAAGTATTGCAGCTTGCGAACTTGTTGCCAAGTTTTTCAGATATTGAAAAGTTGCTTGAAAATGAAATCGAAGCTCGTTTTATTCTTAAACGTGCTGTTGCTCACATGCAGGAAATACAGCTGAAAAAACAACTCAATATGTCTACAGAGGAAGTAAGATATTTGATATGCGCACTGGTGGACAAAAACTGGGAACGCATCCATAGTGGACATTTCAGCAAGGTGTCCCTAATAATAAGACAAGTTTATGCTTTAGGATGCTACTTTAAGGTGAATGGCGCTATCAGTCAAGTCTGTCCACAAAAAATAAACATTTTAAATTTTATTCCCTACTCGCACAGATTTTCTTTACTCTTTTTGATGGTTTGCACACAGTACAACTTGAACAATGTAGTGCAATTCTTGATGAGGCACAGCTCCTAGGCTGCAATGAAAATCTTTATAAGAAAAGTTCAGAGCTGCACGCCGCTCTAATGAGTTTCTTGGACGAGAAACTACGACAAACCCTTAAAGCATTGCCAACACTGGAATACATACCACGTAGCTATACTTCCCGCTGTGATATCCCGCAAGTGGACGCGCCATCCTTGAGCCAGTTTAAAGAACAGTGTTTTCAAGCACAACAACCCACTTTGTTGCTTAACACCATAAATCATTGGCCTGCAATCCATAAATGGCGTGACTTAAATTATTTGCTTAAAGTTGCTGGCAATCGTACTGTGCCTATAGAAATAGGCTCGAATTATGCTTGCGACGAATGGTCGCAGCAATTGGTCAAAATACGCGACTTTCTGTATAGGCAGTTTGGTGAAGATAACAGCAAAGATATTGAGTACCTGGCGCAGCATGAGCTCTTTGCACAGATTCCCGATTTAAAGACGGATATTTGCGTTCCGGATTACTGCAGCTTAGGCAGCAATGCTTTGGAGGTAGTAGACATCAAAGCCTGGCTGGGTCCAAAAGGTACCATATCACCCATGCACTATGATCCGAAACATAATCTTCTGTGCCAAGTTTTTGGTTGTAAATACATTATACTGGCATCACCTTTAGATACCGGGAATTTGTATGCGCATGAGAGCGATTTTCTGATTAATACGTCGCAAATAGATGCCGCAAATTTGGATTTTGAAAAATATCCGCTTCTTAGGAATGTTAAGTTCTATGAGCTGCGCCTGCAGCCGGGTGATTGTTTATATATGCCACCCAAATGGTGGCACTATGTGAGGTCAGAAACACCCAGCTTTTCCGTCAGTTTTTGGTGGAATTAGATTAGAATACCTCTAAAAGTAAAGATTTCTTATATAAACGCATTAATTATGAAACTAAATTGTTAAACATTTTTGGCAAGCTGATAATGGTAATCCATACGAAAAAGTGTTTTGTTATTTTGTTGTCCGAGGTTGCATGACGTAATTTTGCTTGATAAGCTTTGGCTATGATGTGTACTTTAGCTGTGAATCATCAATAAAACATGCTATTAAGAGTATTTTCATATTTATTAGCCAGCATATGTTTGCTGCTAAGGTGAACAAAAGTCACATTTTATGTGTTATAATATATGAAGAATACATAATTTGCTTTTGCAGACCAACCTTAACAAAAATTCACGGCATATCAATAAATGTTATCATCATGAGAATTAGCAATAATAGTACGATATTTAAGTTAAATTTTTTTATAAAATTAATGCGCTATCTTTTGCTGCCACCGCCACTTTAAAAGTCTTATTAGTTGCTCGATCGATGATGAAGCCTTTAATCTTTCTTGCTGACGGTACCTTTCACTGCGCCAATGGTTATTTGCTTTTGCATTTTGCTGTATTCCTCGGTTAGGCGATCGTATTCACGATTCAAGCTATCGGCCTGCGACTTAAGAGCTTCTTTGTCCTTCTTCTCGCGATTCAGATCGGCGGTGAGCTGTTGGACACGCTCGCGCAGCTTGTTGAGCTGTAAACAAGTTGGAGTTCATCAGGATTGGACACGATACATTTGATAGGTTGTTGATATAGTAAAGGGAATGTGTGTGTGTCTCTTGATAATTTAGGATAAACTGGCGGTGAGTCCTTGTACACGTTTGCGCAGGCTAGACAACTGTTTAAAGAGTTCGAGATGGTGTGTATGTTTCGTATATATTTTGGTATACATAGTATATAGTATATCAATAATTGCCATATTTGTACAGCTGGTAGTATTCAAACAATATCCAATGTATGTGCTAGTTGTTAGCTAAAAACCGACAAACGTTGCTTTGTTGTGGTTGTTGTTGTCGTGTAGGTTGCAAAGCGCTCTTTAAACATGCCTGGTCTGAGCCGGACGTTGCACAAAAACTCCAAAACGCCAAACATATTTTTAAACTTACCTCGTTCAATGTGGTATCCTCGGTGGCTTCCTTGCCCTTATCGGTTTTCTTGTCCTCCATCAATGAACGTGCTGCAGCTGTGGCGCTTTGTGCCTGTTTCATGGAAGCCTCACTCTGAGCTAGCAAATTGGCCTGTGCAGAAATAAGTGTCACCAAACGACGTATGACCAAGACCAGGAAAATGGAAAAACCAGATATATAGAAATTACGTTGAGCACGGAACAAACGCATGCTATGCTGCATTTCAACATTTAAATGAACATCGCCAGAGGTTTCATGGTTCGAGTATTTGCGCATTTCACGTATGGCCTCCAACAAAAACAGCACAAGCACACCCATAATCAAGAAGAAATAAATGTGGGCCTGTCGGGCTAGCATGGCCAGAAATTTGGATTTGAAAAAACGATTCCATCTGTAGGGGCTGGCCAGAGGCAGTACCAGCAGCAAAACTAAGGCGATCTCGGCATAGAGAAAGCCGGCGATCAAAGTCCAGACTAAACTCATTATTTTTCTTCAAAAATTTGGACTTTATAACAAAGATTTTTTCGTTTTTCACTTTTTTTTATTCTTGTGCGCTGCAAAGAAATTTTAATTAAAGTACACGGAATTATTTTTTCGAGAAGCTAATTTGTGTGTATGCGTTTGCAGCTCTATTTATAAATGACAAATGAATATCGTAAAAAAGCTCACTTTAAATCGCAATAGAATACGGCCAGTGAAGTGATGAAATATGCTTGGCAAAGTCTCGGCCACGTCAACTTTGTTTTTTTTGTGAAACAAAAAAGAAATGCCGACAAACAGTAGTGACAGCTCGATGTAGGCGATCAAGTTGGCAGCGCCAATGCCGCATGTAAACAAAACCTTTGACAGCTGAAATGCTGTTGCTAGGCAAAATGTGCTTTTCTTTAACGATCAAATTTAGTTGTTTATTTCATATTAATATAGCACTAAATTTAGTTCACTTTTGAAAATGTCGTATCAATCATGGCTTAATTATTTGCAAAGCGCGGAGAAAAACTCCATGATGAGCGCTGGTGTACGCAAAGTGTTGTACAAGTTCCCCGATGGTCGACAAATGGCCGAGGAGTACAACATGGAAACGGGCATTGTGCAGCGTCGCGCCTGGCGCAAATGCAAGCAACTTATGGGCGAACCGGAGTGGGAGATTGAGCTGGGCGAGGAGCCGCGTCAATTGAAGTGGCCTGGTAATGATTCAACTGAAGCTGGGGGCGATGCAGGCATTTTGGCAGACTTTACTTTACGCGAGAGCAACACAACTCCGCTTATAAGCAAACGTGTGACCAAGAAAAACATTGAGTGGCGCATACGCAATATGCCATATTCTTTGGATGTTTATAGCGTCACTGCCGATGCGGAGAAACGCGCCATTATTGTGCGCACCAGCAACAAGAAGTATTACAAAGTTATACAAGTTCCTGATTTGGATCGTTGTGGCTTGCTGCCAAAGCAGATAAATATATCTACACATCATCAGTTCAACACATTGATTATAACATACCGCAAGCCGGACTTGCTCTGCGAGATGGAGGCACAGGTCTTACTAATGCTAAAGAACGTTGAAACTGAGACTGATGTGGATGATCTGTTGAAGGGCTTATTGGCCAAATAAACGAATATTACTACTTAGCATATGTATAAAATGAAGCTATTATTATTTGATGCTCTTTTTAAACAATTTTTGTAAAACTTAATGGCTATTTTTGGAAACTCTCAGCCATGCCAGCATAGCTAGCCAATGCTGGTGCTGAGGAGCTGCTGAACATGCCGAAATCAAATGCCGGTAATTCTAAAGGTGCTAACAAAGGCATATCATGTTCCTCATTAGGTTCTGCATTTTTTATTAGCTGTTGATGTGCCACTTGGGGCTCACTTTTGGTCATTGCCTCCGTTTGAGGATCATTAGCTGTAAGTTTTGTTAGTACATTAATTGTCATTTGGCGTTCAATCGTTGATGTGAACTTGGCGTCAAAGTCTTGCACGGTCTTATCAATAGCCTTGGCCACAGACTGCGCTGAGCCACTGTGTTCGGGTCTTAGAGGCAACATAGGACTGGCCTCTTTCGCAGGCACAAAGTCTTTCAATTTTGTTTGTCCATGTTGCGCCTTACGCATTTCGATTTGTCGCAACTTCCGCTCAAAGTCCCATTTTTGTGTGTCGAGTACCTCTTTAGACTTGGGAATGGTTATATTTTTATAGGCATCCTGCAAATATAGCATTGATGTTTCCAAAGCTTTTGTAGCCTCCTCGTAGCGATGATATCGCATAAAGCGTTCAGAACGTCGCTCGTGAAAATGCGCCTGTAAATGCATTACGAATTGTATTTAACATTTTAAAAACTATTTTAATTATTATTTACCAAATTAAGTGGAGCACAATCCATATTGTTGCTTTTGTTTACAACTGCGCAATTGGTATTATTACAGTAAAAAATACCAAATGCATCTTGTACACTTTAGAGCGAGTTGGCAGCGCTTTTGTCGGCTTGGTCGTGGTATCTACTCGAGTTGTCAAATTACTTTTTTTCCATCGGGCAAGCAAAGCGGCAGCAGCCAAAAATGGTGGCTTAAAAAATGTATTAAAAGATTAATCTGCAAGCATCGTTAATAAAATGTACAAAATACTGGCATAAACTATTAAAAGGTAATTAATAATAACAAAAGTTATTCGTAGAATATATTATTTGTGTTTATGTGCACGACGTATCTCCAGAAAAGCAGAAATGTCTGCGCTTTGGTCGCATTTAAAGCGTGCTAAATTAAAATAAGCTGCTTACTAGCATCGTTAGGCGACACGACTATCATTACTGTGGCCTTGGTTTTTCTAAAGCAGAACAATTCAACGAAAAGCTATTTTTTTTAAATGTTTTTTTTTTTTTTATAACGTGGCGACTGTACCTAACCTCAATTTCTTTACGACCTTTACAGTTTTTGGTATTGAGTTTACGCAAAGTACCAACAAGGCGAAATGTATTTATACAATTTAACGCTGCAAAAGGGCACCGGCGTCACGCACGCTGTACACGGCAACTTTTCTGGGGGCAAACAACAGGAAGTGTTGCTGTCACGTGGCAAGTCGCTGGAGCTGCTGCGTCCGGACCCAAATACCGGCAAAGTGCACACGCTGATGTCCACTGAAATCTTTGGCTGCATACGTGCGTTAATGTCTTTTCGTTTAACTGGCGGCGCAAAAGGTAAGACAATTTGTTAAAATATTTATTTTTATTGATTATTTTGCCGCACAAATACCTATTGAGAAGTACCACTTTGTAGTCTTTCTCAGTAAGACTTTTTTAAATCGGTCTACGTGCAAGATTAAGTAAGCTTGACGTCGCATTTGCCATAACCTTAAAAAAGTGGTATGGCGAACTGAAACTTCGAGCTACACGCGGTACGCGTACCTAACCTTAAATTTGCAATGGCTATCTTACGACTAAGTTGTTCCCATCTTTCTTTTCTATTTATTTAGATTACATTGTTGTGGGTTCCGACTCCGGACGCATTGTTATTCTGGAATACAATCCCACAAAGAATTGTTTGGATAAAGTGCATCAAGAAACATTTGGAAAATCTGGCTGTCGACGAATTGTGCCGGGTCAATACTTCGCCATTGATCCAAAAGGTCGTGCAGTTATGATAGGTGCAGTTGAGAAGCAAAAACTCGCCTATATCATGAATCGGGATGCTCAGGCGCGTCTAACTATATCATCACCATTGGAAGCTCACAAATCAAACACTTTGACCTATCACATGGTCGGAGTAGATGTAGGCTTCGATAATCCCATGTTTGCTTGCCTGGAAATTGATTATGAAGAGGCCGATTTGGATCCAACGGGTAAGACTTATTCCCTTTCGTACTAAGGCGCTTTAATTCTCAGTATTAATGGAATAATTACCATGATAACTGCTTAGACAGAGCGCTAGATTAATGAGGCTACTGAACCATTGGTCTTGCTGTATACACCTGGCAATACTTCACTGATTTGTCGCCCACAAGTTTAAATCATGAATCCAATTAAATGATTTTGTTTGAAGTCTATTACCATATCCCCGGCCACGTTTCATTTGTAACATATTCAATTGAAGTTTCAATTTCTGATTTCTTTTAGGCGATGCGGCACAGCGCACTCAACAAACGCTAACATTCTATGAACTTGATTTAGGTTTAAATCATGTTGTACGCAAATACTCAGAGCCTTTGGAAGAGCACGCCAATTTTTTGGTATCGGTGCCTGGTGGCAATGATGGACCGTCTGGTGTGCTTATTTGCTCTGAGAACTATCTAACCTATAAGAATCTCGGTGATCAACATGACATACGCTGTCCGATTCCACGTCGTCGCAATGATTTGGATGATCCGGAACGTGGAATGATTTTTATATGTTCCGCTACTCATCGTACAAAAAGCATGTATTTCTTCTTGCTGCAAACCGAACAAGGTGATATCTTTAAGATTACTTTGGAAACCGATGACGATGTGGTCTCGGAGATTAAGCTCAAGTACTTTGACACAGTTCCACCTGCAACGGCCATGTGCGTTTTAAAAACTGGCTTTCTGTTTGTCGCCAGCGAATTTGGCAACCAGTAAGTATATAGTGCAGTATTTAAAACGTTTTTTTTCACTTACGTGTGCAATTTTTTTGCAGCTATCTCTATCAAATTGCACATCTAGGCGATGATGATGATGAGCCTGAGTTTAGTTCTGCCATGCCTTTGGAGGAGGGCGAGACTTTCTTCTTTGCGCCTCGTGCCTTGAAGAATCTCGTGTTGGTCGATGAGTTGCCGTCGTTTGCCCCCATTATTACCTCGCAAGTTGCTGACTTGGCTAATGAAGACACACCGCAATTGTATGTTCTCTGTGGTCGGGGCCCACGCTCCAGTTTACGAGTGCTACGTCATGGATTGGAAGTCTCTGAAATGGCAGTATCTGAATTGCCCGGAAACCCCAATGCTGTGTGGACTGTAAAGAAACGTGCTGATGGTGAGTCCAGATGAATTTTTAATACTTTTTAGATCTCAGTTTAACGTTAAGTTTGCTAGCAATGAATTTTTTTTAATAACTCAACTGGTGCATTGATGATACACGATATTCCCATAGTTTATGCTATTACGATATAAACACACGTTCCAAAGTCACAAGTTATCAAACACCAGTTCTCTCTTATTTCAGGCGCTTAAACACTGATGTCAACTGTTTATTGTGTGTGACAATCGAAACAGATTCATAAATAAAAGAGTTATGAATATATATAATTATATTAATCTTTTGTGAAGCGATAGGTAAGGCAACATTATTGCAGCTAATAAGCCAACAGATACTACAAAAAAAAAATGCATACATTTATGAAATCTGGCTCCAACCATTTCAACTAAACTTAAGCTGGACATTGAACATGATGAAATTTATCATCCGTGTTTCAGATGAATTATCCATTGATTATAACCTTTTGATAACTGATTTTTCAATGTCTAAAAACTAAGCTAGACAAGACACTTATTGTCTAACAATATCATACTGAAAAGCTCTATTTGTGTTTTGTTTCGCCGTACTTCTAGATGAGTTTGATGCCTACATTATTGTCTCCTTCGTCAACGCCACGTTGGTACTTAGTATTGGTGAAACAGTTGAGGAAGTCACTGACAGCGGCTTCCTTGGTACCACGCCAACTCTGTGCTGTGCGGCACTGGGTGATGATGCCCTGGTGCAGGTCTATCCCGATGGTATTCGGCATATACGTTCTGACAAGCGTGTGAATGAATGGAAAGCCCCTGGCAAAAAATCAATTACAAAATGTGCAGTGAATCAACGTCAAGTGGTTATAACACTCTCAGGCAGAGAGTTGGTCTACTTTGAAATGGATCCGGTAAGTATATTTTAAAATCCCAATTCTAAAGTTGCAAAAACAATAGCTTAGTCGATATTTTGAGCACTATTTATGAAATTCATTTGGCAGTTACGCGATTTGACTAGACATTGCATGCGTACAAGACTTGTGTATACAAATTTTTACGCAGAATAATGTTCTTATATAATAATAGACTTGTGTAACGTTATTAATATTGATATCCACTATGCTATTGGTAGCTTCGTAACTATTAAGTTGCTCTGATGACAAATACACGAAAAGAACAATCATGTTGAAACACTATGTGTTCTGCAGTGCTGAGTTTTGGCATCTCTTAAAATCACTTTCAACATTAGCCGAGCATATTGCTAACAAGTGAACTTTAATTTCAGACCGGCGAGCTGAATGAATATACTGAACGTTCAGAGATGCCTGCGGAGATCATGTGCATGGCCTTGGGCACTGTACCCGATGGCGAGCAGCGCTCTTGGTTTTTGGCCGTTGGTTTGGCTGATAACACCGTGCGCATATTGTCGCTTGATCCGAACAATTGCCTGTCACCTTGCTCAATGCAGGCCTTGCCTTCGCCAGCAGAATCACTTTGTTTAGTGGAAATGGGCCACACAGAGAGCACTACAAGCGCTGGTGGTCCTTTGGATGATGATGTGCCAACACGAGGAGGTTCCAACAAGGGCACCATCTATCTTAACATCGGTTTGAGCAACGGCGTACTGTTGCGAACTGTGTTGGATCCAGTATCGGGTGATTTAGCAGATACGCGTACGCGTTACTTGGGTTCCAGACCCGTGAAACTGTTCCGCATACGCATGCAAGGCGCTGAGGCAGTACTGGCAATGTCCAGTCGATCGTGGCTATCATATTATCATCAGAATCGATTCCATTTGACGCCACTTTCTTATGAGACTTTGGAGTATGCCTCGGGATTCTCCAGCGAGCAGTGTAGTGAAGGCATTGTAGCAATATCTACCAATACCCTACGAATTCTGGCACTGGAAAAGCTTGGTGCTGTCTTTAATCAGGTGGCCTTTGCACTACAATATACCCCTCGCACTTTTGCTATACATCCAGATACGGGTCGTATGCTAATTGCCGAAACAGATCATAATGCTTACACTGAGGATACCAAAAATGCACGTAAGGAGCAAATGGCTGAAGAAATGAGGAGTGCAGCAGGTGATGAAGAGCGTGAACTGGCCAAGGAAATGGCCAATGCTTTTATCAATGAAGTGCTTCCAGAGGAGGTATTCTCTGCTGCTAAGGCAGGTCTGGGCTTATGGGCATCACAGATACGCTGTCTGGATGCCATGCATGGCCAAACGATGTTTACAATTCCCCTGACGCAGAATGAAGCGATTATGTCTATGGCTTTACTGAAGTTTTCTGTGGCTGCCGATGGTCGCTACTACTTGGCTGTGGGCATAGCCAGAGACTTGCAGCTAAATCCACGCATATCACAGGGAGGATGCATTGATGTATACAAAATTGATCCTACCTGCTCGAGCTTGGAGTTCTTACATCGCACGGAAAGTGAGGAAATACCTGGCGCACTGTGCGGGTTTCAAGGACGCCTGTTGGCTGGTTGTGGACGCATGCTTCGTATTTATGACCTTGGCAAAAAGAAGTTGTTGCGCAAATGCGAAAATAAACACATTCCATATCAGATTGTAAACATACAAGCAATGGGACATCGTGTCTATGTCTCCGATGTGCAAGAGTCTGTGTTTTTCATTCGCTACCGTCGCGCTGAGAATCAACTGATTATATTTGCGGATGACACGCATCCGCGCTGGGTCACAGCCACAACATTGTTAGATTATGATACAATTGCTATTGCAGACAAGTTTGGAAATTTGAGCATACAACGCTTACCGCATTCGGTTACAGATGATGTGGATGAGGATCCAACGGGTACCAAATCGCTGTGGGATCGTGGTCTCTTATCAGGCGCCTCACAAAAAGCGGAAAATATTTGCTCCTTTCATGTTGGCGAAATAATTATGTCACTTCAAAAGGCTACACTTATACCAGGCGGTTCCGAGGCTTTGATATATTCTACGCTCAGTGGAACTGTTGGCGCCTTCGTTCCCTTTACTAGCCGTGAGGACTATGACTTTTTCCAGCATCTAGAGATGCACATGCGCAACGAGAACCCTCCATTGTGTGGTCGCGATCATCTCAGTTATCGCAGCTCGTATTACCCAGTAAAGAATGTGTTGGATGGCGATTTGTGCGAACAGTATTTGTCCATTGATGCAGTTAAGCAAAAAAGCATAGCCGGCGATATGTTCCGCACGCCAAATCAGATCTGCAAGAAGCTTGAGGATATACGCACGCGCTACGCATTCTAAAGAGGTGAGTGTAATATGTATTGGCAAACGCCTTTGGAATTATACATTTTTTTTATTATGATGAACTATAACTTACCTTGGGACACCTATGAAATGATTTGATTAGTGTAACTTTTATAATCCTGATAAAACTGAAAAACATTATTATTGTGAAAAATTTAGTTTTTTTTCTAAACCCTTTCTTTTTTCTTTTTTTTTAGATGATAGTACTTCTAAAAGCAACATTTGGGATATATTCTTCTTTTTAATAAGGTAAGCTTCTATTATGTCTTAAGCACAATTTTTGTGTTATACTGATGAATTACATTTTTACCTTGGGACACCTATGAAATATTTTGATTAGTGTAAACTTATTTTTTGCTGATACTCAATTAGAAAAATTTAAGCATTACAAATTATAAGCGATTTCTAAGTTTTCTTTTATCGTGTATTACAGTTCGAGTTGCAGCTCCCACTGCGGATCTCTATGCGTTAACTCGAGGCTCTGAGGTAAATATTAAAAACTTTTCAATCATTTCCAAGGTTTTGTTTATGTTTGGCAATGCTAATTGACTGAGACAAGCCTTAATATCATACATTTACTGTGATGCTTTTAATATGTTAGACTAATGAATTACTTTGATTCTAAACTTTTACTGAGAAAACCATTCAAAACCATTTAAAATTTTTTTGTCACATATTTTAACTATTTATTTTTTCTTTATTTCCAGTCAACGCTTTTTAGGTCTTTGGGTTTAATTCTTAAGCATATAACACTAGGCAAGTACTTATCTTTGACATTCTTTTATATATCACAACTAATTTTTGGTATTTCTCAATTTCAGTTTACATGGTTATTTCAAAGCCAAGTAATGCACATTAATACACTACATACAACCACTAAATGACTGCCTATTTATATTAGCATTAATTCAAGTGCAAATTTGCATTTGCATACATAAAAAATAAATATACAAATAGTTTAAGAAAATTAAATATACATATTAAAAATATTCAGTCGTGTTTTTATTATTATTTTAGTACACAAATCCAAACTCCATCGATGTGGTATGCCATAATATTGTCTAAAATCTCAATTTAGTAGTTTCTCCAAAAATAGTTTTCTGATGATAAATTCAAATAAATATTTTTGAATTTGTCTTGATTTTCATTTTATTCCATTATCCCCCATCGGAGACCTTCACGGTTTACACTCATACTTAATAGCTACGGGGTATGCTAAGCCGCAGAAACCACACTATTTGTGTCACTACAGTTATCAAAAGTGGTATTTAGGTTTAAGTAGGCTAAAATATAAAAGTTCCTAAATCGCAGTCTCGGGTAGTTTTCACCCAACGACCGTGTGGCTGTTACGAGAGCTACGAACACAACATTTAAAAAAATCCTAGTAGCTTTTTACACCATCACTATAAAAGCTGTCTGATTGACACTTTTAAATTGGTTGTTTTACACCTTATTACTAAAGGTAAGATGCTTTAAAAGGTGGAGTGAGACTTATCCATTATCTACAAAACATAGTTTACTTTATAAATATCAATGCTTGATTAGCTTTATTAGCTTGGAAGCCATTTCCCTTAAATTCGCTTAATGCAAACCATTTGTTGGGATTAACTTTTAGGGAAAATGTACATATGTAAAGTATCCGCGACAGATTAAACTTTGTATGCTCCGCCATTCGTTTAAATATTATTTTTTCTACGTTATTTAAATTGGCATTATACAAATTCTTCGACTGCAAATTATCTGTATTTGGCTTGTTTTCTTTTTGGTATTGGTGCTCTTCCAGCAATTTGTGTGTTATTTGTTATTGTATTTTAAGAGTATTTTGACCAGCTTATACATAGTAGTAGTTATGCAAATTGTCGTGGTCGACGACGCATTTACTACGCTAACCAGCTCGGCCCGGTGGTCTTGCTACCAAAGAACTCTTATTCCTCGCATTCGTTGCACTTGCAACAACCAGTTTAGTGTCCAGTTAAACGATTTATTAACTTCATTTCTAGATCATTAGATCGCATAACACGGACATTCATCACTTGTTTTGCTTGCACAACTTTTTTATACCCTGTACCTATAGGTACAAAGGGTATACTAGATTTGTGCAATGCATGTAACGTACAGAAGGAGGCCTAGCAGACCCCAAGTAATTTATACCAAAATGCTTATCATAACCTCGGGTAGAGATTGAGCCATGTCCGTCTGTCCGTCCGTCTGTATGAACACCTAGATTTCGGGGACTATAAGAGCTAGATACAGCTTTGTTGCGTCATATCGATATCTTACCCCGTTCCCCCTAGTAGAATTTCGCGCTTTTTAGCTACACCGTTAAGTATTTTTATTTGAAACTTAACGGAGCTATTAGGCATAGGTTTCGTGCATCTGTGTGTCAAAAATTAACAAAATCGGACAAACACAACAAAAATTTTAGTCAAAAAAATTTACTAATTTCACCCCCTTTGCCTATAAACTGCATCAATATTTGACTCCACAAAATCATGGTAAGAAATGACCTAGAAACACGAATTTTGGTAAGAGTATTCTTGTGGTCCTATTAAACAAACCCACATCCAAATTTAATCGCCCCTCGCAATTGATTTACCGAGTTTTCTCACACGAAATTTTGAAACTATTGAAACTTCCTCCATATACTTGAAATAACTTCTTTGACGTATCTTTTGATCATCATAAAAATCGGTAAAAATTTAACGAAATAAAAAGGCATAAATTTTGCTCTGCCCAAAAAAAAAAAATCCAATTGGAAAGTTCTTATAAGGAATATGCAGGAATAAAATTGTTTTCGAAAAAAAAGATTACAGGGTATTACACTGTCGGGCACCGCCTCGACTGTATCATATTTTTTGTTGTTGTTTTGTTCTCGCAACTTGTTGTGCGCATTTTTTCGCTACGCTTTCGAGCGCCAGCTTAACGCTGCAACAGCATCACGCAAACAACAACAACAGCAGCAACTGGCAACAAAAACAATCTCTATGTTGCATCCACGCATGCAATTCACGCCGCTTGCAGCTGGCTCTGCTTCATCGTTGTTATTGTGGTTAGTGGCGATCCTCAATCTCGATAAGAACAATCAACGCTTCGCGCAAACACTTGGCACTTGTTGTGGATACACCCATTCCCTGAGCTGTTCTGGGCTGATCTGACTTTAGCCCTCCGCAAATCACGCCCCCTCCTCTCACTATATTTTTGCCTGGAAGCTGTTTTCATTGCATTCAGAATGCGTTCGAAATCAAAAAAAAAAAAGAAAAGCTTTGCAAAATTTTTAGATGGCTAGCCAAAGATAAAACAAACGATGCGTCCTCATCGTGTCGTCATTATTGCCGCTATCGTGAGGCCTTTGTTTTAATGCATACTCGTATAGATGTACACACTTTAAGAGGCTATTGTAGGCTTTGGCATCCAAATTGCAGATCATCTATTGGAGTTGCATACTTGCGATTACCATAACCTTAAGTTTGACTCTGCGCTACATCTCACATGAAATGATACAAAGTTGCGTTTGAGTCTGACTTAGCAATACCAATAAGCAGAGGTGGGCACGAAAAATAACGGAAAGAGCACTTTTTGCTTGTGCGCCTATCTTTCGCCACAGAAAAGACATAACGGAAAGAGCACTCAGTACAAAAAACGCCTTGGACATTTTTGCACCGAGTGCTCTTTCCGTTAGGTCTTGTAAGTGGCGCCTGCCAGACGCACACGCAAAAAACCGAGAATGTTACAAAAACAAAATACACACAGTGTGCGCTTTTATGGCCCTACTCGAGCATCCTTTTTTCGACCTTTTTAGACCGTAACGGTAGTTTTTATTGGTGCTCGCGACGAAAAATTCGCACAAGTACACTGAGCACAGAAATATAGTTAATTTGGCAACTGTAAGACCCAGTAATTTTTTTGGTAAATTAAAATTGTCATATAAACTCATATGACTTTTCTGTTTCTTTGAATGTGTTGCAAAATTTTGTCAGTGTACACGCACAAGCAGATCGTCGGCGACGCGCCGAGTTTACAAAAACAAAATACACACAATGTGTGCCTTCGCTCGACTCGCAGCAACTTACAAAAACAAAATACACACAAGTGGCCTTCGCTCGACTCGCAGAATATTACAAAAACAAAATACACACAGTGTGCGAGTTTTATGGCCCTACTCGAGCATCCCTTTTTAGACCGTAACGGTAGTTTTTATTGGTGCTCGCGACGAAAAATTCGCACAAGTACACTGAGCACAGAAATATAGTTAATTTGGCAACTGTAAGACCCAGTAATTTTTTTGGTAAATTAAAATTGTCATATAAACTCATATGACTTTTCTGTTTCTTTGAATGTGTTGCAAAATTTTGTCAGTGTACACGCACAAGCAGATCGTCGGCGACGCGCCGAGTTTACAAAAACAAAATACACACAATGTGTGCCTTCGCTCGACTCGCAGCAACTTACAAAAACAAAATACACACAATGTGTGCCTTCGCTCGACTCGCAGAATATTACAAAAACAAAATACACACAGTGTGCGATTTTTATGGCCCTACTCGAGCATCCTTTTTTCGACCTTTTTTCTTGATGTTGTTGTAGTGCTCTTTCCGTTATTTTTCGTGCCCACCTCTGCCAATAAGCTATGAATTCAGTGGTGATTTGTTTTTAAAAAGCCAGTTTTCCATTTATTTTTACTTTGTTTGTCCGCCTTCCAAAACAAAAGAGATAGGGAAAGTGCAATTTATATTTCTCCCTTTTCCTCTTACCAAGCCATGAGACGCTCGCTTGCCTTTCATATCTGTATTCACCACTGACAATGATAAAGATTCACCACTCGGAAAACATATTAAAACTCAAAAAGAGAGTTCCTTCTTATCATGAACGCCTTCTACAGGCCTTAACTCTTTTTGGATAATTGTTCTGGCCGCACGACGAATTTTTTTATACCCTGTACCATATGGTACAAAGAGTATATTAAGTTTGGACAAGCCGAAAATGTATGTAAGGGGCTTTACCCACAAATTATGTGACCCAATTTTTACAAGTTTTGAAGTTTTTATGAAGATAATAATTTCCCTTTACTAACTATTTTGTCAGTTGCCGCGGAGCATGGGGATCTCTATTAATACCTGTTCAAAGAGGACAGGGACCTACAGTTAATAGCAGAATCCGAACGGCGGTGCCTTTACTTAATAGAAAAATTTAGTGCAAAATTCGTTTTGTTTCGTTCGTTTATGAAGATATCGTAACCAACTTTGGATAATTTTTAAGCAAAACATCATTTTGTAAAACGAAACTACTTTGTAAAAATTTAAACGTTAAAAACAAGATTTTCAAAAAGACTGTTTTTCGTGCTGTTTTGAAATTTTATAAAAAGCTAATTGCACTCGTAGTTACAAGTATTTAACTAAGCAGGCGATGAATTCAGTATGAATGGTATTTTCCATTAACAAAAAGAAAAAAAAAGACGACAATTTTTTGCCGGCTTTTTATAAAAATAAGAAATTATAAAATTTCAACTACATAGGTAAGAGAATTAAATACTTTTGGAACACATTTCTTGGAAATATTGTAACAGCTACTATTGTATATTATAGTATATATGTACATATAATTATTATATAGTATATTAAATTAAAGTGCAGTTACAAAAGGAACGATAAATTGAATGTGTAAAAAATACACTAAGATCTTAAAGAACATTTTTTTTTTAATTTTTGGGCGTATTTTGCCTGCGCGCTTTTGTGGCTATCAATGTGCAACAATCTGACGTTCCCATCTTAGAATCTGGCTGCAGTATCCAGTCAACTTGGGTCTCGTTGTGCTGATGCTTATCGCAGGCTCGTTCAAATGCCTTGCGTGATAAAATTTCTTACGAAGCGCTATGCGCTCCAAGTTCCCGACCAAGGAACTTCTTGGCTCTGGGTGTTAACGCGTCAGGCTTATACGCTGCAAGTTTTCAGCTGTCTTGCGTGTAAGAATTTTCTGTGAAAATTTTCTGGCCATGCTGAGATTATAATCATGTGGCTAGACGTAAAAAAAAAACTGGACCTTGGACACTGGACCGCCAGCTGCCACTTGGGGCCGACACTTTCGCTGTAAATTAAATGCTCATTTTTGCTGAGTGCCCCATGTTGTATGTTGTTGGTCTATTCCAGTCATGTTGTTGTTTTTTCACAGTTAGCAACTTTATTAAAACTAACGGCATGGCAGCGTAATTAAAAAGCAGCTAACAAAGAAAAAATTGTGTGAGTCAGTCGGGACGGTGTCCGCAAGTAGGATACCCTGCAGCCATTTTTTCACGAACAGTAGCTTGCGACACATTTTATATTGTCATATTTCGTATTTTTTTTAGAAAACATAAACTTTTTGTTGTTTATTAGGCTCACATGACTCAACAAACCGAATTTGGTGGTTCATTGTATAAAATATTATGAATGTTAGGAGTCTATAGAAGAGAAGTCAAATGTTGATAAATTTTTATTTCTTCTCTTTTGATAGATTCATAAATCCCGAAATTTTCCTACGATGGAATGAGTCGAGATATTGAGATATGTATCACAAGCATCTCTGAGATTTAGGGATTAATACGAACATTTCTACTTCAGAGATGTTGGATGACGCAACTAACTTAGGGTCTGCCACGCCTTCTACAATCGGCTACAAACTTTGAACGAAACAGGGTATAGATAGGATTTGCTAATTGCATGCTATATAATAAATAGAACCATCAATTAGAAACAAGCTCATCATAATAAAAAAAAAATTATGATCATCATCATCAAGTTGATTATTATTTTAATTCACTTATAGTATGGTGGCTTTTTGGCCAAGTGCAAGATCAAGTGGATGCAGACAGATGTGGCCAGTTGGATGCTAAGTTGGCAACTCGACAAACCAATTATAAAGCGTAGTTTTGCTTCTGCACGTGCGCGATAGGAGCAGGAGGAGGCATGCCTCTACGATGTTGCACATACATATGTATATACAAGAGTTCAGCGCGGCTGCGTTTCTTTTTTGCACGTAGTATAATTGCTGACTGTCTTCAAGTCTGTCAGTGACACTCATATCTGGCCAACTGCAACTTGGCAGCTTCTCGGACTGTCAGCAATCTTTCCAAGCAGTGATAGCTGACCCCATTCAATGTCATTAACTTGTTTCAAGGTTTCCCATCTACGTTTATTTACGAGTATTTACGATTTGTTTGCTTTTGGGCGAATTTCGCATAATTGGCTGGAAATTATGAAATGTGGCGAGGGCAGACAAAAAAAAAAAAGAAAAGAAAAACAAAAGTCTTAGCGTCTTCGTGCTTCGAACTCATTTGAACTCTGCTGGATTACTGTCAACAGCTTGTCCAACTGTTGGCAGTTTGGGGGGCAAGCCCATGTCTTTATGTCTCAGTTCTGGAAACTGTAAGCGTTTCAGTCACTTAGTCAACAATCTGTTGCATCTAATTGTCTTTGCAACAAATTACTCAATTCCCGGGTAGCTGAAGATCAGGTTTGTTTTTTGCGTACGAGAGTAGACTACTACAGGGGCTGGATCGATTTGTCGGTTGTTTGCTCGCATCTGACGGATATCTCAACAGGTTTGACATAATTTTCACCTTAGTTTGTTTTTAAAAGTACAAATTTGCACGCAGCTGTGTCAGATGATGTTGCAGTTGATGCTGCTGCTGATGCGTTGAGTAACTTAATCGTCATCTCAGCTGCACTTTAGTAGGCGTGGCACACTTCCGTAAGTAATTTTTTTGATTGGGTTTGGTGGCAAGGCGGGCGGCGGCATAATTGAACATTTTAATGCTGAAACCGATGATTAAAATCAAAGCTATAAAAAAAATGTATAGTATCTACCACAGAGCTCTGATGTGGCAAGACAAAGTGCGGCAATGCAGTTGAAAGATAAATACGTGATCAGTCGTACAGATCATCAACACGAACATGAACATGCGGCGACGTCAACGATGAGCCACAAAAACGGGAGCAGCGCCAGTTGCATGCAACATAATTGAAAGCAATTTGTGGCTGGGCTGCTGCCTTCTGGCGGGGCTCCACTGGCTTGGGTGAATGGCAAAGCGTCAGCACAGACATTACATTGATTGCCCCCACACGTGTTGTTTGTCAATGGTAAAGGGGTCTCTCACACCAAGACACACACATACGATGGGCATAAGTATATTTTTGTATGACCATTGAACGGAAGTTGCATAGTTCCGGTAAGTTGCAGACGCTGCTGCAGTTCATCATTCAAGTTCCATCATCTGTTCTACACCTGAAACACATTTGATATGTCTGTCCCCAACCAAACAACTATGTACGCAGTTTTTGGCTGTCTTACTTATGACGTAATTATCAGTTTCCTTTGATTTGTATCTTTCTCTTGACGTTTTCGAAATTCTCTGTGCTTAATTGCAAACAGCTGAGTCGCATGTGCCACAATTTTCAACTATTTTGGTTTATCGATTTAGATTATTAGGCAAGATCTTTTTGGTTGAGAAATAAAATGAACTGCAAGCATAAAATAATAAAACGCCTTAATAAAACGATGTTGAGTACAATGAAAATTGTTTTATTCGATAAAAGTTTGTTGCAAAATTGTTTAAAGTACATAAACACT
Source organism: Chymomyza costata (assembly GCA_018150985.1). Lineage (NCBI taxonomy): Eukaryota > Metazoa > Arthropoda > Insecta > Diptera > Drosophilidae > Chymomyza > Chymomyza costata. The sequence goes on along the minus strand of JAECWU010000128.1, from coordinate 196,452 downwards.
TGCATGTATAAGTTTGCGTACACCAATAATTTACTTTCAACCTAAAAAAAAAACATACTTATATATATATCAAATTGGAAGCTGTTTGTCGTATTTGTCATTGTGGTGTTAAATGTGGCATTAAAAAAATTTTGAAGTTGCGCCTGCCACTGTTCGCCACTAGATGGCGCAAGCAAGTTGTTGCAAATTTTTTATCACAATAATTCAAATATGTACTTCATTTCAATCTTAGGCAATCACCCGAGAAACGCAATCGTAAGAAAGAAAGTAAGTAAGAAAATGTTTTTGCCACAACTATCATATCATGAAACTACTCGACATAAATTGAAGCTCTCAAGATATGACATTAATATATATGGTTCATTCTCCGCCAATCCGGCCACCCCCACCCTCACACTTCAATTTTGAAGATAAATCAACGTTTTTGGGTTTAAAATTTTCGTCTTCTCGTCTGCTTTTTATGGTACTTTTTAAGTCGTATGGTTGATATTTCAAAATAGTGGAGCTACAATGGCTGCCAAACCAAAGTAACTTCATAATTTAATCACTATTTTTAATCTTTGTCTCAGAAACACATTATTGCAACCCCTGACGTTAGATGTGTTTTTCAGTTTTGTGTTTAAAGTTCGAGTTGGGTATGCAGGGACGCTAATCACGAGTCTGGAGTTACAATTTCAAAATCCATTCCATTTTTAAGATGGCCACCGAAAACCTAAAAAATTCTTAAAATTCTTAAAATTTTAAGCCCAAAAACCTTGATTTATCTTAAAAATGGAAGTGTGAGGGTGGGGTGGCCGGTTTGGCAGAGAACGACGCATATACCAAAAAATTAAAATATATACCAACTCCGTATTTGTTGGGTTACCATACCGAACAAGGCTGGAATGGCTTTAAAAGTCTTCATAGTTGATGTCCGGGCATGGGCAAGTGAGTAAACAATAATAATTGCTTATGAAGCATTGGGTAAAATATAAATATTCATGAGTGAAAGGAGAAAAAATTAATTAAAAACGCTACGTTAATGGTAAGTCCTGCAAAGAAATTGGAAGATGAGCTCATTCATTGGTTTTTATGAACTATGTTTCAAATTGCTCCATCTTCTTGTATGGCCGTCCATCAAACGAGAAAAAAACACAACCTCGTAATAGCTTTGAACCTTTAGTACAGGGTACAATAAACTTAAGAATAATAATATTGGGTATTTGAAAAAGTTCGGTTACAGATTGTCACTAGATGGCTCTTAAATGTGTAACTTGTTTGAAAGATGACATTTTATGCTTCATTTTGTTAAGAGCAACCAAACTTTCAGATGAGATCCGTTATTTTCCTACGGGACACAAGTTTGTTTTATTTTTTTGATATCGGGGTTTTATTATATAGCTCCCATAGGGGTGTTTCAAAGGACCTCGAAAAAATCAAAAAGTATTAGAAGGATAATTCGTTTGTTTATGAAGATATCGAAACCAAATTTGGTACTCGGAAGTTTTTTATAAGTCGCAAGCACTGATCAAATTTGATAAAAATCGGTTGACTACATCATATAGCCCTTATAGGACGGATCATGCAAAAAAACGTTTTTTGTAAAAAATTCGTTGTACATATTTCGTTTGTTTATGAAGATATGGTTTATGATTTATGGTTCCCAAGCACTGTACCAAATTTGATAAAAATCGATTACCTGTATCATATAGCCCCATAGGGGGGATCGGATTTAATTGCCTTGTGGTGGTACAGGGTATGCCAAAGTCGTCCGCGCCCGACTTTGACGTACGCCATCTTTTATTCAGTTTTCATTGACATTTCATCATGGAAAGACTTGCACCCGAACAACGTTTACAAATCGTACAATTATATAACGAAAATTCGCGTTCTGTAAAGAATGTTTTTCGCGCGCTTAGGCCATTTTATGGAACCAATTCGGTGAACAATTAATAATTAATTCACGCTCCGGACCGGTGAATTGGCCACTTAGATCGTGTAATGTCAAACCGTTAGACTTTTTCCTTTGGGGCTATGCTTGAAGCATTAGAGGCCAACATTTAAAAAAAAAACTCAAAATTGACGACCCTTTACTTACCGAAACTAATTTTGTTCACTAGTTGTCCCAAGCGTGTCTCAAGGTGGGTCAGCTTTGACGACAGGTGGAAAGCGAACAAAATGTTTTTTTCAAAACTAAAATTTTTTATGAAAAAACAACACTTGCAGCAACACAATAATATTTTTTTTCACAACTAAAAACAAAGGAAAATTGCTTTTATTTTTGTTCACAACTTTTGAAGAAAAAGTGTTTTTTGTTATTTTGGACAAATTTTCAGCTTCAAATGACTGCAACGACTGCTACGCGCATTATTACGCACCAGAAACAATTTCTAGTCCAAAATACATAGATAAAATATAGTAATAAATGTAAAAAATGCGAAAGTACACGAATGATAAGCAAAACGCTTGGCTCCTAGAGGGTTAACATTGCCAAACACTCCTTGGAAATGGCTACACAACCGCGTTTATTGTCGACTTTGATGGGTAAAATTTTGACGGCAATCAGATGAGAAGCAAATGATAATTATACCGCTCCCATTATGATAAGCAGTGTCACCTCTATTCGTAGATATTCTTAGCACCAGATCCAGCGGTTACGCATCTTTCAAGTTTATCTTATTTCAAGTTAATTTTCAAATGGATTGAATGTAAATCCGAAATATTGAATTGAAAAGTTGGCGAAGTTAGTTAGTTATTTTCTTTATTTATATAACTTATAAATTTTGCTTAAAGCTAGCCATTTAGATTTACAGAGTGAGATAATTTATATTTTCAACTGGAACATATAATTTTACATAATGAATAAATATTTTATTAGTAGGAAAGTGAATACAAAACCTTGGTAAAGAAAAAAAAAAAAAAAAGGTGATTAAATTTTCTTTTTGCATGAGATATAAGTTTATCAATCATGTGAATATTAGCTTGTAAATGTAAATATTTTGTTGGATAGTAATGAGGGAGGTTCAATATAATCTAATATTTAGTTTTGAGCTGTTTGTAGTTTTTTTAAATGAGCTTTTGAACTGCTTCCCCATACTTCACAGCCATAAATATATATAGAAAAATTTGACTTATTTTCAGCGATATCGAATATTTATTATAATAGTCGAAAACTCATTATTTTTATTTCCGTTGCTGAATGGATTTTTTTTGTTTTTGCAAAAAAATGGGATATCCCAAATGGGATTTTTTTTTTTATATATGTATGTTTTTGTCATTCCGTGCGAAATTTTTTTGCATACTGCGTATACGCCTTAACACGATAAAACAATGTTTTCCATCTGGGCATGATCGCTCTATTGAAAGATAACACTTTATAAAGAGTTTCCAAGGCTTTTCAAGGGTCATTTCACTAAAGCCAAGCTTCGCTGCACAGTGGAGCAATCAAACTTCACAAGTACAATCATATAGTTTCTATACTCTATGTTTTTTTTTATTCCACGGTTTACAGCTGTTGTTTATTTGGAGTACTGAAAGTCAACCAGATGGCCAAGTGCGTTACATTTGCAAAACAATGAATGAATTGCGTTGTTATACCCTGTACCTATAGGTACAAAGGGTATACTAGATTTGTGCAATGTATGTAACGGCAAGAAGGAGGCGTGGCAGACCCCAAGTCCTTTATACCAAAATGCTTATCATAACCTCGGGTAGCGATTGAGCCATGTCCGTCTGTCCGTCCGTCTGTCCGTCTGTCCGTCTGTCCGTCCGTCCGTCTGTCCGTCTGTCCGTCTGTATGAACACCTAGATCTCGGAGACTATAAGAGCTAGAGATACGAAACTTTACCAGCTGGTGCGCATATTTCCTCAGAAGATCAAGTTTGTTGAATCATGTCAATATCTTTCCCCGTTCCCCCGTAGCAGAGTTTCGCGGTTTTTAGCTAAACCGTTTAATATTTCATCTGAAACTTAACAGAGCGATGCGTTGTGATTACATGCATCTGTGTGTCAAAAATAAACAAAATCGGACAAATACAACAAAAGTTATAGTCAAAAATGTAAAAATTTCACCTCCCCTTGCCTATAAACTGCGTCATTATTTGACTCTACGTAATAATAGTAATAAATGACCTAGAACCACCAATTTTGGTAAGCTAATTCATGTGCCTCTAATGAACAAATCCACATCCAAATTTATCAATGCGGGCCCCCCACCCCCCGCAATCGATTTATCGTGTTTTCTCCCACACCCCTCAACATATCCCCTTGACACTTACCCCATATACTTTAAATAACTTCTTTAAAGTAAATTTCGATTTTCATCAAAATCGGTTAAAACTTGCGGAACTTATAGGTATCAATATCGTTTTGCACCAACAAAAAAATGTTCCAATTGGAAATTCTTAGTAAGAATATGCAGGAATAAATCTTTTTTTGAGAAAAAAGGTACAGGGTATTCCACTGTCGGGCACCGCCTCGACTGTATTACATTTTTTTTTATTTTTGTTGTGGAAGTTTATCAAGTTGGAATTTCACAGTTGGTTGACTGCCGCCACAACGAACTCACACATTTAGAAATGTTTCCAAGTTAGCAACAAAGGCACACGGCAAACTAGCGAAGTTCAACTAGTGTCTTAGAGTGATTATGTACCAGAGAGCATCATACTGTCTTAATAGTTATCTGAAAATGTATAGATAGAAGCATTCCAAAATTAAGAAAGCAAGAACCGTTTTGGCACAAGGTTACCGAAAATTAAATTCTTCTGGATCGTTCTAACACTTCTGGGAAAGAATCTGCGTATAAACATATGTTTTGGCATTGATAGCCACTTACGTAAAGTAGATCTTCGCAAAAGACGCCAGAAAGGCGCAGAAACTCGCAAAAAAGCAAGAAGTCCGTTAAACTAGCTAAGTATCGTTAGGTTAATTAGCTGGAGATTAAACTTGGTTCATGTGGGGACTTTGGATCGTAGTTGACCAACGGAACAGTAGGCATTGGACCCGACCACGGGTCCTAGGGACATTTGGTCAGCAATTGAGCCTGATAGAGAATCTGGTTTTTTCTGGATTCATATTGGATATTTCGTAATTTTTTTTAGTCGGCTTATGTGTCTTCTCAATACCTCTTAGATCGCTTGTTCAAATAATGTTAGTTTCCTGAGTCTCGGCATTGTGATGGTTATGATTTGGAAATGGTTTTACTTAAGCGTTCTTAACACAAAAGGCATCGCACTAAGTTCAGTCCAAATTGTAATCGTAGTTTAATTAAACGTTGAGTGAAATTAAAGTAGTAAATTACTACAGCCTAGTTGGCTTGGACACATTTAATGTACATGCAAATTAATGATATCTCCAGACTCTGCGATTATGTGTGGGCGGGGGTGTGCAGACTGCCTTCTTTGCTGCCCAAATTCAAGTGCTTTTTGTTCATGAATAAAGCGTAAATGTTTCTGTAGATTTTGGCAGCTGGCCGTTGGTTACTTATATGTATATATTGAGGGCATATATCATTTCATTGTGCACAGGGCCGTCATCAAACTTACACAAACTTATACCCAAGTATGTTTATATGTACGTTCTACATAATATGTAGTACATATGCCATACAATGAGCAGCTGAGGCACCAAAGGCAACGTCATCGGCAACAGCAACCGGACGCACGTGTTCATTTTCATTTGGCGCAGAGAACCCAACGATAAACAGTCGCAGTTTCTACTGCCGCTGCCGCAGACGCAACAACAACAGGAGAATCTTTCCGACAACTGCGGAAATTATTCATTCAAGCGATCGCTGCTTGGCTTGGTTTGACTTTGGCTGCGTCCGCGTCTTGCGTCCACAGTCGTTATACCCTGTATCCACAGGGACAAGACTATTATGGATTGATTCAGGCATAAGTTGCCTAATCCAAAATTGATCTCGAAGGCCACAAGTGCTAGGGAAAGCTAAATTTACTCTTCTCCCAATTCCTAACACTATTCTTTTATAGACAAAGGCCTTGTTACAGAAATACATTATTTTTATTTTATTATGGATTGATTCAGGCATAAGTTGCCTAATCCAAAATTGATCTCGAAGGCCACAAGTGCTAGGGAAAGCTAAATTTACTCTTCTTCCAATTCCTAAAACTATTCTTTTATAGACAAAGGCCTTGTTACAGAAATACATTATTTTTATTTTAGAAAAAGGGTATTCTACTGTCGGACACTAATTCAAATTTTTCAATGTTGAAGAGCTGCAAAAAAAAAAAAAAAATAAATTTAAAATTCATACAAATTGCAAGAGGCGGCAGCCAGCGGAACAACAATAGCAAAACTTTTCGTACGAGTACATATTTACATACAAGTATACATAAAGTATGTAGTAACATATATACTATGTATACACAGACATATGCTGGGATGTATGCTTGGCCAACTTCTTGGAGCCACCCATGCAGCTCCAACATCCCACAACAACCATTGCAACAACTGCCCATCAAAAGGGCAGCAAAGCGCGAAGTTTGAAACCAAAACACTTTTGTTTCATTCAGGGCTTTTCAATGTTGAGAAAAATTGTAAACAAGGCTCCACTCATTTGGAGACACTGAAACCTACACACTCTTATTTGTGTTCGAGTTCTATTTAACTTTTTGTTTTTTTTTGAGTTTAAATGATTTAAAATTGTGTTCTCGGGAAATAAAACATTTTTTTTTTCTTCTTATTTGACTGCGGACTGAAACTTGGTCTCTTAAAATGTCAAAACAAGTAATCATGTCAAGTTTGAACCTTTTATCTTTCAATTCCGAGGAGTTATGCTTAGTCATTTTCGAGGTACCGTTTACTATGCGAACACAAATATAAGCATAACTTCTACAATTCTAGGGATAAACTAACTTTTTTATTTTTCGCATCGAATTCGCGCGCATAAAATAGCATTCACTTTTTTTTTTAAAGTGGGAAATCACTTTTTGTACTTTTGAATTTTAAAATTAAAAAAGTAAAATTATAAAAAATTAAAAAAAAAATCTTAAAAAAATACAATTTTTAGTTTTAATATTTTATCTATCATGTAAAAAAAATCGCGTCAATATCTTTATTGGCTGAATCATTATCCGATTCAAAAATGACAAGTATTTGGGACGTTAGCCACCAAAATTACCCTGGAAACGTTATTTAGCCCCCCGGAGCTTTTCTGATTGCCAAAAAAAAAAAAAAAGCCATGCATTTAGGTGGAAAGCGCAACCAACCAGCCTCGGCTACCCAGCAAAGTTTAATGAAACCGCCCGATCAAATTGGCAGCTATACCGATCCACAAGACAATCACGGTATTATTTTCGTCGATATAAAGATAATTCTCTAAATTAAAATAATAAGAAGAAATTACCCACACTTAAACAAGCTGCATCTTTATGTACTTACTGTTTTAAAAAGTTGTGAACTGTAAGCTGCAATAGTTGAAGTATTGCACTTTTCGAGGCTTTACTTATATCAAAAACCAGTTGAGAATTATAAGCTTATTTAAAAAACATCTTTTGCTATCATACGGATAACAAATTTCAAATAATCTTCGCACGCGCTTGGAAATGCAATTTTGGGCTTATTTTTTAGAACTTAAAGTTGGTTCTTTACGCACTTACTTTTATCAGCTGCGTACTGGGCTTTATCCGATAAGTAACAATCAGCAGTTTCATAATTGTCTTTACATTTCAAAGTAAAGCCCATATTAACTCACTTATTTAAGCTTAATCGGCAAAGTTTTGCTCCAAAACCTACAAGTCGAGCATTCTTGAAGAGCATGTACAAAAAATTAAGTCACAACCAGCCATAAATTAGCAGCATACCCCCAAAGTCTGACAAAGCTTAATCCCAATGCTAAGTCAATATTGGCCAAATGGGTTGAGCTTAAAACCGTTGACGGTCTTGTATTGTTAAGTGCCTGTATTTCATCTAATCTATGAATTTGTCATTTGTAATAGGTCTGTCACAAAGACAGTTCAATAAATCAAAATCAAGTTGCTAAATCAAGTAAAATAATGGAGCAAGGTGGCTCGGCAAGCAGACGGCAGCCAAATGACGACAGCACAAAATACGCCTCAAACATGGTTTTAAATAAAAACGATGCGAATTTGTCCAAAAATTTATTTTTGATACAAATGCGGCATTACTATGACAGAAAACTTCTCTGATTTTGATGATTTTTATACCCTGTACCGTATGGTACAAAGCGTATATTAAGTTTGTGCAAGCTGAAAATGTATGTAACATACAGAAGGAGACGTCGGAGACCCCCCAAAGTTACCTAAAGTATGATCAGGGTGACAAGAGAAGTCGACATACCCAAGTCCGTCTGACCGTTTTTTTGGCCGATCTGCCCTATGGGAGCTATATGTTATAGTCAACCCATTTTGATCAAATTCGGTACAGTGCTTGGGAACTCTTAAAAACTTCTGAGTGCCAAATTTGGTTATGATATCTTCATAAACAAATGAACTATCCATCTAAAACTTTTGTTTATTTTCGAGGTCCTCTAAAACACCCCTATGGGAGCTATATAATATAACCCCGATATCGAAAAAGTAAAATAAGCTTGTCTCCCCTGATACAATAACGCATCTAATCTGAAAATTTTGTCGCTCTAGCTATTACCATTTCTAAGATCTAGGCGTTCCTACAGACAGACGGACAGACGGACATGGGCATAAACACTTCTCTAGTCAGCTGATCATACTTTAGGTAACTTTGGGGGGGTCTCCTTCTTTATGTTACATACATTTTCGGCTTGCACAAACGTAATATACGCTTTGTACCATGCGGTACAGGGTATAAAAATTAATGTAATTTTCGTGTTTCTCGACCCAATATTACCCTAATAAACACTTTTTTACGAAGGTTCGATGACCCTAAAATTTGTACAGAAGTGTTATCTAACTACAATATAATAATATTTTATTTTTTTAACTTTATTTAAATTATTAATTTAAATACTTAAGAACAAGAATAAAAGCCAAAATTTAACTTAATTTAATTAATTTAATGCTCTTGCATGAAACATATCCCTTTTTATACCCTGTACCATTGGCGTAACTACACCATCTGGGCCCGTGGCAAATTCTTTGGATGGGGCCGTATCCGTTAAAATCGTCACGAAGTTACCCAACACTAATAATAATTTTATTTTCAAGAGCATAGGTTAATACATTTACAATAAAGTAACAATTTGATTTAAATGATATTTATTCAGAAATTCTTTTCTCCGAGCTTTCCGTTCCGCAAAAGTATCTATAACATCATCAAAGCCATAGAATTTTCAATAGACAGAATAGCCAAGTTACGTAACTTGTCTTGTCCCATAGAGCTTCTTAAATAGGTTTTTATTAATTTTAGTTTTGAAAATGGTCGTTCAGCTGTAGCCACAGGAATTGTAACAAATAACATTAATGCAGTCCATACTTCAGGAAAGCTGCAGGACATAAAATGATTTTTATAATTAATAAATTAGCAAGGTCTCTAACACACGAAGACTGAAAAATGATTCGGATACGCCACTTTATAGAAATCAACAAGTTCTAGAGCTTTTTTTAATAGATCACCGTCATTTAAAATTTGCCAAGTAGAAGGTTGCAGTTGATTAATAATGGTGATACTCGATAAAATATATTCACTTTGATCAAACTTTCGGGATCTTGAAGACGCTCATCTTCAAAATGGCATTTTACCTTTCTTTGACGAGTCTTAGAAAATTCATGGTTGATGGACCATTTTTCTGCTACACTATTTGCTTCCATTTTCAAATTTATAAATTTTTGTCGATACCTTTTCAATTCTTCTAAACAAATTTTCAAACGTTGTAAGGCATTTGAAAGATCGGTGGCTTTAGACTGAAGTGCTTTAGAGGCTGCTCCGATAGTTTGAAGAATTTTGCAATAACATAATAAATTGGTACTTCTCGATCTTCTTTTTGAGTAAAATAGCTTTATTTCTTTCACCTGATTGGACTTCAACAATCCAGACTTTTAAAGCAAGAACTACCTTTCTTTATTAGATATAAAACTTGATAAAATATTCTATATTTTGATACTATGCCCAAAAAATTATTTTGTTGAACTGTATCAAAAAAATTTGTGCATATCAATAACTTTTCTTACCGAATCATTAAGTACTAGATTTAAGTTATGAGCAGTTAACTTATACGGTGTTTGGCCCGATATCTTTTACGAGTTTTTGAACTCCACCATAAGTTCCTTTCATTGTGTTTGCACCATTATATCCTTGTCCTCGACACTTATTTAGAGGAATATTTTTGTCATTTATGGATTTAAAAATTTGCTTTGACGGTTGATCCTTAACTTCATGAAATCCTTAAAATTACTCTTAAGTGACGAGCGCCTATGGGATTCCATTTCCATCTTTTTCGTTCATACAATAACATACAATAAATATAATAAAGTTCACACATTTGATCAGTTTTTAAAATAAATTTATTTCCGAGCTCGCGGCCTCTTGGGTTTTTTGCCACCCCTGCCACCCTATAGTTACGCCACTGCCCTGTACCCAATGTTACAACGGGTATATTAAGATTGTGCAAACGGAAAATGTATGCAAAATATAGAAGGAGTCGCCAGAAACCCCCACAGTTACCTAAAGTATGATCAGGGTTTGTGCGTATACGAAGTTTTACTTCATAATAAGTAATAACTTCACATAAGTAAGGATGTAATCAAGATTCTATTGGTTAGTCACAAAAAAGTTACTTAGTTATAAAAAAAGAGCGATGAAAAAATATGAAATGTTGATTGAGTGACGATGTTGTGTTACATAGTCGTATTGGATTTAGGACTTTAAGCACGATGCGATTGTAATATATTCTCGATTCAGAGGACCTTAAATCGTGCATAGCAATATTATTGTTTAGGTTCTGAAGACAGTGCATCAATGCGAAAGATTTGAATAATATTTGAAGTGACAAATAACTTCTATAATTTTGACTTAATCTGTACATAATTATATATCACTGTAAAGAGCAAATCAATACCTTTCGATCTAATTGTTTTTCATGTCGATATATTGATAAATACCTGAAATAAGTGCCCAAAAATATGTTTTTCGAAAATATCTCGAAAACGGTGCTTAAGAAAAAAAAAGGTTGCCATTTTCGTGTTTCTCCACCCCAAATTACCCTAAAAAACACTTTTTTATGAAGGTTCACTCGATGACCCTTAAATTTGTAAACTAGTGTTATCGATAATAATTCCGATAAAATTCACATATTGTTACTAGATACACACGGTTCCTTTCGTGACCAAAACAAGTCTGTCTTTTTGCTAGGTGGCTGTTTTCGTGTCTGCGTAGGGGCCTTAAATATTATTAAATAAATAAAAAGAAAAACGAATTTATATGGGACTGTATAACAAAACAATCGCATTTCGACTATGGCTATATGAAAGCTTGGCAAAAGCCAAACAAAACTTTCACCAAAAAACCGTAAAAAAGTCTTTAAAACGCGTGTTGCCTTCAACACCCTGCCAATCCATCAACCCAAAGAGCAGCAATCAACCAACAACGGCACCCAACCTAACCACAAAATCTTCCTCAACCAGAGACAATAAAATAAGTTTTTATAAAATCGACGTAACTTGGTTGAGCTCACCTCAACTCAGCCCTGTCGGAGCCAAGTTCAGTTCGATGTGGACTCAGCTTAGCTCACAGGTGTGCGCAATCAATCAACATGAGATCACATTAACCAGGCAGAAACAATGACGATAATCACACAGAGCCCCGAACATATTATATCATATGATACATACAAAAAACTACATAAGAAAAGAGATCGCTTGTAAATGGCGGCAACGCACCCGCAACCCACTATATACCCTATTCCTTATTTAGGGTACGTGCGATATAATAGAATTATGCAAGCGTTGGAAAACTTGGAATCTTGATTTCTGAAATTCAGCACATTTTTCAGATGGTTGCAACTGAAATAATCTTGTGAACAGATGTTTGATTATTATTTTTTTTACGATTCGGGTGTTCAAATTTTTTTATATTCAGCTATTTTATTAATTTTCCTTTAGAATTTCTGCCTACAAATTTCACAACCACAAAAAATTTTATTTTTTACTTTAAAGGTTTTATCAGGCTATAACTCAATTTAATTTAAAAACATTAACATCCCATAATATTAGTGTTGATCCAGATCTTAATGTTCTTTAGCCTTGTTCTAGTCTTAGTTTGTAATTTAGTTGTAAGTTTTTCTTTATTTTTTTTTTATTTTTTCTCGTTTTTGTAAGGTTTTTTCTTATTAATTTAATATTATATAACAAATAATTTGATTCAATTTTTAAAATTTCAAATATCTTAGTTGTTTTGTAATTAGTCAGTAAGTGAATATGTAAAATATCAGGGTAAACAAATAAATAAATAAATAAATAAAACTTTATAGGTGAAAACAAGTTTATGTTTTAGAATTGCTGAAATTCGAGCAGAGATTTTTTTGAAACCGGATTCCGATAGAGAATTCGAATTCTTTGCGGTTCCTTGTAAAGTTCATTATATCATGCTATTGTACTAACTCTTACAGGATCCCATAGACATTGTTTTTTTTTTTTTTGTGGCTCCGGAAGTAAAATTTCAGCACTTTGTATATAGGTTCTTCTCTATTTCAATTTATTGATTTATGTCACTATTTTTTTTTAATATTCTCTCGGCTCATATATGGAGCGTATTCCATAGTCTGTCTAATGATGTCGGCTACAAATCTTTTATTTTTGTTTTATGGTTCACGCACATGTGCGTTGATAGCTCTTTGGAGTTGTTCATTAAAAATCACGACAACGACGGTTAAGCCCGCTAAGACGTCTAAGGCGGCGCTTTAGGCTAGATGGTTTCTATAGACACACGTTCAATGACCATCTTTGGAAGCTTTCGGCTTGATTGCTAAGGCAACGCGCCCATGTTGTATAGACCCATTTTATGGCCGTAACATTCCACACTTAATTAGTTGGCGGCCAAACTATAGTATGTATTCGTGTCCGAAGAGATTGTGACTGCAGGGTTACATGAATGGAACCACGTCAAAGGGCTTAAACTGACCTTTGTCATTCTCCATTTTGTTAATTAACTCAATCAAAGTTGAACATGTAGAGAACCTTTCAACTCGGGTGTGTCACTTAGTAATACTGCAACGTTGAACAATTTTAATTGGATATCTGTTATTGACTCCATAATTTGCCACACCAAAGGCAACCACTACTTGGCCAGCTAACAAGTGCGTTCGTTAAGCCATAAATGAAAACTTAACTTTAAGACGTACTATGTAAATACGAGGGCAGGCAGAAAAGCTGTAGGACCTGCTAACAAATTTAGTGCCTTTGGATACAAAACTTGGAAATGTCTACTGCAACATATACGACGAACCTTGTAACATTGGATTAGATTTCCCTCTTTGAGTTAAGTGAGATACGAACTTGGGCGTCCGTGGTATACAAGATAGGATCAAAAAGTTGCAGCTCTGAAATTATGAAGTGCGAACGGAGCCTTTCGAAGAGACGAAATTTTTTTCCAGCCAATTAAATAAGTGCTAGCCTTAATACTTTTCAGCCTGCCCTAGTATATTAGCATATGAATTGCTTTGTGTGTAATGTATGTTTGTGCGTTTGTTGGCTTATATATGTGCGTATGTATTCGACTTGAAGGCGGCACGCATCAAAGCTGACCACACCAACTACAACTGCAACAACGACAGCAACATGTGCACTTTAACGCACATGAAACTGAGCTGAAATTGGAGGTCACGTAGTCGTCGACATCAACTGTGTTACTATATGGCCCGGCCCCACTACGCAACGCCTTCATATGGTTTTGGCGCATATAAATTACACAATGCAATGCCCGGGCGGGCGGTCGGTCGACCGGAGCAAGTGAAACCCAAATCCAACAACAGCAAAAACAACAAATCGAATTGCAACGAACCGCAACAACTTCAAGAGCGGCAGCGGCGGCGGTGGCGATGACTGCATCGTCAAGTGAAACCCTCTAAATGCAATGAAATGGTTTTTAACTTTTGCAATTTTTCATTAAACCAACAAAGGAAAAAAAAATCCAATATTTTGTATTTTTTTTTTAAAACGAAGTTTGAATACACTTGGCGTAGCGTGCCTGTTAGCGATACACTTATTGGAATTTGAAAATCTTTAATATACTTATTTGCTATTCGGTCCGAAAATGAGTGTTCCATTTGTTACACTTCACGATCCTTGGTGATTCTTGATTGTTAAGCTCAAGTTCTGTAACAGGCTGAAGAAGGCTTGGAAGACCCATGATTTGCAACGACCCTGGTGCAAATTAAGCCGTGTTAGTGTGTTTGTTCATATGAACACCTAGATTTCGTAGACAATAAGAGCCAGGAACACCAAATATTAACGTTTATAGTTTAACCCCCTCATTTTCGGGAAAATTCCAGCACTTTAGCAGTTATACTTAGATAAGCCCATGTGAGCCTAATGACAAAAAAAACTTTTTCGCCACTCACGAAATGCATTTCCATTGCTTATCGTATCGATACAAACCCTTTTTTTGAGGAAAATAGGTGCATGCTATCCTACTGATTTCAACATTCCAATATTAAATTTATTTTTTTAAATTAGTTTAATGCAATGTTGTTTGGCAAACTTTATTTTTGGACATCACTAATGAAGGTACATTAAAAAGTGTTTGAATAGTTTGGGATGTACCTTAAATTAAATTTTTTCACAGATTGCTACTTTTCCTCTTTTAATTTACACTTTTATAGACAGGGTGGGTGGGACTGTTGGGGACTTCTTGTTAAAATTGTTAAAAATTCTTTTCATTTTGAAATTCTCATCATTTTTTTTTTTGAGATCCTCTGAAACACCTCTATGGGAGCTATATGATATGTCTCCGATATCAAAAAAATAAAATAAAAATAAATAAAATAAATAAACTTGTCTTCTATGGAATAATAAGGGATCTAGTCTGAAAGTTTGGTTGCTCTAGCTCTTACCATCTCTGAGATCTAGGCGTGCAGACGGACAGACAGACATACCGATAGACGGACATCGGTTAATCGACTTCCCTAGTCACCCTGATCATACTTTGGATAACTTTGGGGGTCTCCGAAGTTTCCTTCTGTATGTGACATACATTTTTGGCTTGCACAAACTTAATATACCCTTTGTACCATACGGTACAGGGTATAAAAAATACAACTTTGCGGGCGGCATGTGCAATAATATGGTTTTGATGTTTAAACAAGGTCAGCCAATCGCTGGCGCTGTCTTCAAAGGTCTACCCATCGATTCCGAAGACGATGAGCAAATAAACAAAAGCGTAAAGGCCGCAAAACGAGTGACCAAGCAACCTGAACAAAAAATCTATAATGCGCCCGCCATGCATTTTTTGGCTTTGTAAGGATCGAGATCAGAGCCAAAGAGCGGAGTTAAATTGCAGCAAATCTAAATTGCTCTGGAACGCACAGCAGCTTTAAGCCTTTGATTGGTTTTGGAACAGCTTGAAAGGGTTCAAGAATTAGATACGCTGGCGATTGCAACCTTAAAAAATTATTTTATAAAGTTCAATCAATTTATTTACTGCATAATCGAGCGAAGTACAACTATAGAGATCTACTTTTTTTTTGGTGCCACCAAAAATTGATCAAAGGCCATCCATATTGTTGTTTTTGTATATGGAACGGCAGTGTATCAAAATTTATAAATTTTATTGACTGCGGATGCAGTTCATAAACAATGCGCCAAGAACGTATGGTGTATGGCGTATGGTGTATACTATGTATCGTATCAGAGTAGATGGATCTTGTAGATCTTGGTCTATAGTCGCAATATGGCGCGCATCTGTTACATGTTAATACGCAGCCAAACCAAATATCACAAGTCCAATAGCCCAAACAGATACGAAAAACACGATTGGAAGAGCGTCTTCCGAAATGAAACGAGAAAATATTGTATATGGCACGTTGAAAATATTTATGAAATCAAACATAAGGTACAACGTGAGATACAGATACAAAAATGTATATTCGATCGTATGTTGCACATTTGGCACACATGACAGCCGCATGCTGCCACCAAAAAGGCGGAAATTTTTGGAAAATGAACTATAAATGGGGGAAGCAGGGCTGCCAGAAACCACAAACATGCAGATGAGCGTTGTCTGCAGCAAATCGAATGACAAAAAAAAAAAGGAAACCATATACATAGATAGCAGTATGTAAAACCAAAGGGGAAAAACATTTTTATGCATTTCCAGTTAAATCGGAAGTGGAAAATCACGATTGGGGTCTCTCCCTTTTGCTTGCTTATCGAGGCGACCCAAGCGTGCCACGATTATCACGCTATTTCTGTCAAACTGCTAGATCTTCAGTGGGACGTGGGGCAGAGCAGGCTACCACATGTCGAATACTTAGAGCTCAGCTGTTGGACGACATGAGCTGCTAATGATGCCAACGGGTTAAATACGTTCTCAAACGTTGCAGCCATTTTTTATTTCTCAAGTGTGTCGCCCAATAATTTAGCTCTATTTATGGGGTTTTCATTTTATGCCCGTGTTATATTTTATGACAGCTGTAAGGCAAGCATCTCTTCACTTGGTTATGTTTATAATTATACTAAGGAAAATATTTTGATTGTTTTTCAATGTGAAAAGCTTTCAGTTTGACAGAACAGAATTTGATACACTCGATGAGCAGATGTTTTTTACGTGCCGCAAAATCCTCAATCCAGGTTTTTAATTTCGAGTTACGTTTAAGAACACTCACAAAATCTGATTTCCCTTTGTCATTATCGCTTAAAAAATAATTTTATTTTCTAATTTTGCCAAAAAAAATTGTAAGGATACATAAAAAATTTGGTGGTTTTTTTAAAAAAAATGTTTTGGTTGATGATTATATATTTATTTCTGGTTCGATTCATTGCAATTGGTGTCTTGACCTTTTTTTCAAAAACTAATTTACTGGTGACCAACAGAGTCCAGAAGCGCCTTCACCTTGGCAACATTTTCAACAAACCTAAAAATTTGATGGGTGAATTTTCTTCTCTTTGGGAGGCTTCGGAACCAGAGGGTCTTAATAAAATTTAATAATTTTTTTTTTAAATTTATTTATGACTTTGTAAAAAAATTTAAACAATTATTTTAGTTTACAGATCTTACCACAAATTTATATATTATTTTATACTATCGAGTCTTCATCATATTCTTAGTAATATACCTCAGAATAAATATTGATGAATTTCTTTGCTCTAAGGACCACGTGAATATAAAAGGTGGTTTTTTAGCAACTTTCTTTTTGGCAACGCTGTTTTTGTCAGCTCAGCTGTTTTTGTGTCTTATGTTACAGTCAAACATGTTCAGTTTGGTCTATAATTTAACCATTAATCGACTTACAAACGAACAACGCTTGTAGATTATTGAATATTATTATCAAAATTCATGCTCGGTTAAGTAAGTGCATCGTGCAGTCCTTCCATTTTATGGTCAGTGAAACCCCCAACATGCATACGTAGAGTGCGGACATAGGAAAATTTCGCAGCTTTATCCGCCAGTGTTGTTGATGACCGTAAGTTATCGATTCGGCGCCGTTCGCAGTAACTCCACTACGTGGAAAATTTTGCGGAAGAATTTGGGTGTAAAGTCTTTTAAGAGCTGGTGCAAGAATTGAAGCCACGCGACCTACCCAAATGGCTAACTTTTGATGAATAGGCGATGGAAAAGTTAGATAATGATCCACTTTTTTATTGGAAAATGGTGTTCAGCGACGAAGCTCATTTCTGATTGAATAGATACGTGAACAAGTAAAATTGCCGTATTTGGTGTGAAGAGCAGCCATGCTTTTGGCAAGAACTGCCAATGCATCCCCAAAAGTCTCTGTTTGTTGTGGATTATGGGCCGGTGGCATCTTTGGGCCGTACTTTTTCAAAGACGGCGAAGGCAGGAACATTACTGTGAATGGCGAGCGCTACCGTGCGATGATTACAAACTGGAGCTGGACTTGCCTGACATGTGGTTTCAACAAGACGGTGCCACATGCCACATAAGAGGCGAGTACGGTGAATACTTTATTTCACGTTTGGGGCCGGTCAATTGGACGCCTAGATCGTGCGATTTAACGCCTTTAGACTATTTTTAGTGGGGCTATGTTAAGACTCATGTCTATAGCAACAAGCCCGCAACGGTTGAAGCACTGGAAGCCAATATTGAAGAATTTATTCGTGAGATACCAGCCGATATGTTGGAGAGAGTATGCCAAAACTGGACCCAGCGTACGAACCATTTGTGGCGCAGCGGCGGTCTACTTTTACATGAAATCATCTTTTAACATTAAATTAAAATTATTTAGATCGTTTTCTCGACTCAAAGATTTCATACATTTTTCTGAATTTTATGTTTTTTTTAAATAAAATCCGAAAGCTCTTTAAAAATTAAACTTTATCTTTTAAAGTTTTCACTCGATTTCGGCATACTATTTTTCAAAATCAATGCGTATAAGCCTAATAAATTTGAATCTGATATCTTTTATAATGTGGATGTAAACCATAGATAACTATAGAACCAGATATCGAAATAAATCGAAAAACTTTATCTGCCTGACTATTATGCGCATCTTTTTGGTAAAAAGATTTTTTACCTTTGGCCTGTTGACGTTTTCAACCAATTTTCAACTCCTCAACTCAACACAAAGCGTAAATACCTCAAGTGTCTCCAGATCTTCTTGTTAATTCATAGAAAAAATATTTAAATCGTTTTTAATTGAGAAAAGTTCTCATTTGAGAAATCTACTGTACCAAAGTTTGCGATGCTAGAATAAGAAAGACAACATTTTAGCCATATGTTCATTGAAATCATATCAAATTAAAACATTTAAGCCCAGTTGGCAACTGTGGCCGCCAATTTTCTAGAAGTCAAATGCATTTTGACACAAAATTGACATTTAACAAAGTTGCAGATCCAAAAGTTGCAACTGCTCGCTACAGCTACAACAACTGCAGTATGTAAGCAGTGCATAAAACACGCCTTAAGGCGGCGATAGCCATATTTCGAAGGACAGACAGACGGACAGCTGGTACAGGCGTACCTTTTAATTACCAAGGGGGTTTTCCAAATCAAATCAAGTACTAGCAGAGAAGAACTGTCGAATTTCTCTACTTAGTTCCAGAGCTGTGTGCATATTTTAGTGATAATTAATCGGAAACAATCGAAAAATATAAAAAATGATATTAAAGCTTTTGTCAAAATGTGTGACCCCAAGCGCCCCCTGACTGGTCCCCCTGCCTACACCCATGGTCACAGACAAAACAACAAGTGCGTCGATGGCAATACGAGTATGTACTGGACATTACCTGGCAATGATGACGATGACCATGCGACAAACTAGGCAACATTGGGTGAGCTTAAAGTGGTTTGCTGTGTGGCACTTGCAGCTTATAACTGACATTTTGGGCAGTGGCAAGTTTTTGTATGTTTAGTGCTTTCCACTGAGCGCCGCTGGGGCGGCACGGAATAAAAACAATTCTCTATGTCCAAATATGGACGCATGGCGCACGCCTTAAACGGCCAGCGACCGATATTTGAAATTTTTGTGACCATCGTATTTGGGCAATGCGTTGTTGCCGGTGTACCAGTCGTTTGGGGACTAGGCCCCAGCTGGCTGCCAATTTCTTTAGCTCCCAGCTGTTGCAGTTCATAATTTTGTTTCTGGACAGCAGCGTGCTTTACACCTTTCGCTGTTGCTTCATGAGCAACAACATGTTGCAAGTCTTGCAGGTGCTTGTTCACCAAGATTTGTCACCTCATTGTGCGGCAAAAGAAGCAGTTGGTATGTGAAACTCGGCACGTTTTCATGCCAGACTCCGTGTTATCTTCATTTTGGCATCAAGTAAATCATAATTTTGCACCTTCTGCTTGCCTGTCGCCTTTGTGTGCTGTTTTGGCCAAATGTTGCACACATGTCATAACAAGCCCATCGTATCTCGTTATTAGCATCGCTGCCTCTTCATACTCAGTCCCATAGGGTACAGGGGGTAATACAACAGGAGGCGTGACACCAAATGATCAGCGTTGATTCGGGGATTATTAAATAAGTTTTATTTGTTCGACTTTCCGTTTGTCTATACGAGATTTCACTCCTTTCTCCACTGCAGCTTATCGCTGTTTTCAAAGAATTTAAACCTTTTTATTTAAAGCTTGACAGAACTATGCCTTCGTCCTTTTTTAAGCAAGTCCAAACAGCTCGTAGTTCAACAAGTAGTATATAATTGAAATATTTTTATATTCTGTACAAAGAAATAATATTTCGTGTACATGTTCGTTACGGGCAGAAGAAGGCGTGCAGACGCCATAAAATATACATATTTTTTTATAAGGATGAAGTCCCTAGTCGACATAGCCATTACTGTCTGTTCTTTCATATGAACAAAAGATCTCAGATACTTTAAGACAGTGGGAGCAGATTCATGCCGATATATTGTTCAGTTCCTCCCAAAAAGTATTTCGCGGCTTACAATCACACTATAAAAGCTACAATGTAAAAATTTTACAAAAACTTTCAAAAGTGTCTGGTAAAAGGGTGACTTTTTTAGAACCCTTGCCCTATAAAATGCACTTAAATCAAACTTTAATTTTACCAGAAGAAGCTAAAATCACCAAAATTGGTATAAATGTCTCATGTTAACCAAAATATAAAAAGTTATTTTTAATTCTAGGGAATACCACATTCCAGTCCTGTGCAACAGTTTTTTATTTCCCCACATGGGTTCCTCACAAAGAGGTGGGGCACTGCGAGCATAAGATCTTAAAGACTACGCTTTCCGCATGAATAGCAGCAGGTCTTTTGTTGGTATTGACCTAAGACGGATCCTTTCCTTTCCCATGTGACAGTCTGGGCAGTCACAGAGAATATGTCTGGTGGTTTCATCGTCTTCGAGACAGAGTCTACAGTCTGAAGAATCCGATAGGCCCATTTTTTGAAGATGATTTCTTACAGTGTGGTGCTATGCTACCAGGAGCTTTAAGTCCACTCTGCCAAGACCTTTTGTCTTGATCGTATCCAGAGGTTTGACAAGCGCTTTTGCTTGTCGCAGCTCCGGTAAAGCGAGCCAGTATCTTCTTTGTTCTCCTGCGTCCCATTTGTTTACCACGGTCTTAATTGTGGACCAACCAATACCACAGAAAGCGCATTATCATCAGTGATCGCATTTCCATCCACTCCTGAGTGTCCAGGTATACAACATAGAAAGATTTGGAGGTAATTATGGCATTCATTAACCATTTTGGTAGATGCTCCATGGTGATAGTGCCCTGATAGCACTTGGTTATCTGAATAAATAAAAATGTTTGCTCCTCTAGTTACCTTGTGAATGATACTGTGGGCACAAATCTCTATGGCATGAATCTCTGCTTGGAAGACGCTGTGCCAACTACCCATTGCAAAATAGATTCTGGTGTTGGGTCCAGCGACTCCAGCACCTACAGCCCATCCTTGAACCATTGCTGCCACCGGAGGTTTCCATAGGGGCTGCCTTCAGCCCAAGTCTCCTGACTTGGGAAAAGAGATCTAAATTTCTTGTTGTGAAATCATTCCGTGATCATAAGATCTGATCTAGCGCAGATCGATACGTCAGGAAGGGAATTTATAAGTGCGGCAGTGTTACTTGCATGATTCTCTAATTTTCAGAAATAAAGGAAATTCTAGGGGCCATTATGATCGGGATACCTTAAAATGAATATAGAAGCACTCCGTGGTTGGGTCCATTAGTTTTGTTTAAAATTATGTGCGTTGATGAAATTGGAAGATTTTTGCTTAAAATAGTGCAGCCAAAATTAAGCCAAAAGACATTGAAAGAAATACTCACAAATGTAATCCTCCTTATCTTCTTTGGCCGATAAATAAGTAAATCTATTAACATATGAGCTAGGGATTCCATAGTTTGATGAATATTCTCATTTGAGTCTACAAATCAAAGTGATTTCGACCTTATGTCAATACTGTCCCACGGACGGCTTGCCATCGCCTAGCCAAGGACATACCTCTAACGTACGCGTTTAAAGCTTGTCAGAAATATGACTAAAAGCCTTTTTGACTTCTCTTTAGAATCGCAGTAAAATTGGTATTGGAAATTGGTTATTACACTGCATCCGAACAAATCCGACATAAATGCAAGTAAAAATTCAATAATTCATTTATGGGTACAGGGTATCCCATTGTCGAACACCGCCTTGACTGCATCTTAATTTTTTAAAAACTTGTTTACAGATTTCTTTGCGCGTTTCGACTATAGCTAATTAAATTTCCATTAAATATGCTGACCAATTTCCTGCTGCTAATTATAAATGAGTGTCCGTCCACAAATAGCGTTGGGTCTATTTTTAAAATCAACCAACTTGTCAACGCTTGTCGTCGGTTCTGTTTCGGGTGTAATTGCGCGTCGATTTGTTTTTGGTCGAGTATCGAGGCAAAAACAAGTTGCGAGCAAAGCACCAACAAGTTCCGAGCCAAGACACAATAACCAAATGCGCATTCTAAGCAGGTAGCTCTAAAATTGGGATTGACACTGAAACTAACAATGCGTCTACAAGGCACGCACCAGTCCAAGATATTATTAACCAAGACGTTGTTGACATCCGGCGTTGTCTGGCGCATCCCAATTAGAAATGTTATGAAGACTGAGTGTGGGGCAGAGCAGGAGGGCTGGGGCAGCGTTGGGTACTCCCACACTCTAGAGTCTAGCTGTAGTCTAAGCAACAATCAAACTTAATCAATAGTCAACAGTGTGCATATGCCCAGAACCGGGAACCTACAATGGCTAGACAGCTTGCTATTTATAAACATCAACTTAGGAAAGCTAAAACGAAGTGAAGTTGGCTTTCAATCAGAGCTGCAAGCCAGGGCTGAAACTAATTGGCTAATTTCCAAAGAATATATGTAAAGATTTTACTTTACATTATATATCAATCTTGGTAGAAGCTTTTTGATACCTTCAGGGTAGTGCTGGAGAAAACATCGATGTTATATCGATGCATCGATGTATCGAAGTTTAAAATATTTATATATCGATGTTGGCCAACAGAGATGTTTCTCCAGCATAACTTAACACCCATTTGATGAGTGCAGAAGTGCTGGAGAAACATCTCTGTTTTCCAACATCGATATATAGATATTTAAAACTTCGATACATCGATCCATCGATATAACATCGATGCATTGATATAACATCGATGTTTTCTCCAGCACTAATTCAGAGTATTCCGAGCAAGAAAGCTAAATACTAGTTTTTTCCTACAACACCCAACTTCCAGGGTACACTTTCAATTTGTATCTTTCTATAATAAGTACGTAAACGTTTTCTATTGTGTCCATCATTTATGTATAAGAAATTAAAATATGGTTGCAAAAATAAAACAAAATGAAGTACAAAAATTTAAAAAAAAATGAGGTAAATATTTAACAAAATAGGAGATTGAAGAGAACAAAAAGATTAATAGGAAGCAGGTCCTTCTTGTGTCTCTGTAAACATTTTTATAATAGCAACTTGCTCTCCAACATTAACTTCCTTAAATGGCCAGACGCGTGTACTGTCATATGGTGGGGGCCTTTTATCTTGCAGTCAACATGGTCTATGCTTGGCTGATAAGTAAGTGCAACCTTTGGCAATTAGGTAGCCAACCCACGATTGGTGTCTATTTGGCCGTATTAGGGACTATATTTGCCTAGACAACAACAACAACTCCAGGAATAACAACGGGACAAACAGCGCACTTAAAATGTCACGATTTGTGACAGACTGTGGCACCCCCACACGCATTTTCAAATGCAAGATACAAAATTAAACATTTAACAAGAACACCAAATTAAGCCATAAATTTAAGATGGCGCAGACCACCAGCTAGGCAATACTTATAAACAGTACCAGATCCAGACCCAAACCAAGACAGTCAGTTCGAGTTGTCTAAAACGCCTCTGCAAGTGTCTTGCACTTGGAATTGTCCACGCAGCTGCAGCTGTACATACGCAGATCAGAGGGGGGCCTCCATCCAACTAAACTCTAGTAGAGCTCATCTCTCGAGCCAGACGACGTAGTCAACTCGTTTAATATAAAAATTCAAATTTAATTAGTCTTCAAGTGAAGAAGTAATATTTGTACAATCATAAATTTCGCAACTTCATGGAAGAAGGAAGTGTGGTAGGACGTATTTCTCTGGGGTTAAAGTTGAATTCTAAATACTCTTTAAAAGTCCAAAAATGTTGGAAGTAGAGATGGCAAGGGCAAAGGAAAGTCGATTATATCCGTCCTGGAATATTTTATTAGCATTTTATAAGAACATATGTATTAATAAAATTACCTGTGTCAGCATGTAAGCCCGTAATAATTAACAAAAAATTTGTGTTTTCTTTGCATTTTCTATAACTTAAAATTAATTCATCAACCCTTAAGTTGATAATTTGCTTCATAAAATTTTTTTCGGAACCCGCCTTAATATTCTGCGTCCATGGAAACACATATTTATTATAATAACTTATTATTATTAATAAGTAAAACAAAAAAGACTTTTATTAATTTATTTCACTCGTTTATCTTTTTTATGCGAAGAAATGGGGAAACGTCGTCAGAGTTAGCCCGTTTTAAAATTATCAATTTTTGAGCAAGTTAGTAAGTAGTAGTTAATTTGTATTTCTTATTAATATTGTGTTTTATTACTATTATTATTTTTCATTTCGTTTATAATTTGCTCAAGTCTCAAAATGGCTTTTAACATAATTTTTGTCTTAATTAGTCACACTTTAAGGAGAAGATTGCCGGATATAGTTAAAGGCCCATACGCAGTTCATAAATTTTCTCACGGAATGACAACACTTCCCAAATGGTATTTTTTTTTTGTTATATGATGTTTTGTCATTCCGCGCGAAATATTTCGAACTGCGTATGGGCCTTAAAGAAACATATCTTTAGTTTCCTTGTTGGGACCGTTCCCACAAGTCTTTTTAAAAATACTAGCTTACAAATTTTAGGGTCATCGAGTGAATCTTGAGAATAAAACCTTAGGGTTATTTCAGGTCGAGAAACACGAAACTTAGATTAATTTTTTTTCTTAAGAACTGTTCTCGATATTTTTTTTTAAACACATGATTTTGGGTACTTTTTAGTTATTCGTCAATTTCTCGTGAACAAAATTTTGTCTCAACATGAGAGACAATGACTTTGGTTGCTTGTAACTACAATAATTTCCTCTGTCATGTTACATTACCCCAAAAAACACTTTTATAAAGCTGTAGCAATGGGATGTGGCGAAAATGGAGATTTGGTGCTTTGCGGTGCAAAGTCAATTTACTTACGTACCATTCCTATCCGGAAATAATTAATAATTTATTAAGTATCTAAGAGGTGGACTTTACCTGACAATAAGTTATATTTTATTATCACACAGTTCCAAATAACTCTTTCTTTAAAACATTTTCAAAGGTACATGATATATTGATTTCTAGCGTCTTTTGTGTGGTTCAAAAAGAGTATCTAGATTTCGCTGTTCCAAGATTGCCCTTCCGGTATTAAATTTTTTTCTCAATTTTTTTTTTTAACAAAATGAGATTTTTGCCATGGCAATCACTGGTCGCTCGCCTCACTGTGGCATGAGTGACTGCGGCTTGTTGATATGAAAATATGAGCAGCAAGTGGGCTGCCACAGCAGTCGACTTGGCACATCTGCATTCCAGACGAGTCAACAGCGCGTCGAGAGTCTTAGACCATGTGGGATTATGAAGCAGTCGCAGCAGCAGCACCAGCAGCGCAGCTGCAGCAACATTGCTGCCAAGTCAATTGCATTTGACTGCGGCTGCAACTGCAATTGTGACTCCGACTCCGAATGTTGCAGATCTCTTGGAGTTTAGCTCGTTTAACTGGCCCGCTCATCAGCTGCATTGGAGTCGTCTTTGTCGTTCCCGGTCTCGTCATGAGCTCATGATTGGCTGCGGCGCGTCAACGACGCCTCCGTTTGTCTGCTTGGTAGTGGCAGTGCCAGAGACATCGGTCGCGACCCCCAGTTGCTGTAGTTGTTGTTTTTTTTTGTGGCTGCCTGTGTCTGCGCATTGCGTGTGACATTTGGTGCGGAGGCTGCAATGGAAACGGCAACTGCTGCACCACATTCATTAGCAGCCGTTAAATGTTTCATTAATCATTTTGTCTGTTAGTCTGTCGCATTTCATTGGTCTTTTTTGTTTTTTTGGATACTCTGTATACACAGGGTATAATAGATTTGTGGAGAAAAAGACTTGGCGTTCAGGAAGTTTGTCGCCATTCCACCACAATCTAAACAGCCGCAGTTTTTAGTCATGCTGTTGATTCTTTTGATATGAGAACTTTGTGCTGTGGTTATCTGCTTCTGTGTATCGAAAATAAACAAAATCGGACGAATACTACAAAAGGTAAAACTTATTTACCATTAGTGGCAAATTTCATCTCCTTCGTTAATAAAAACCACAATTTCTTTATTTTTACCCATGAACCTTTTTTTTTATTTTTACAAAATCCTTTGTATATATGGCATTCTGTATCTTTTTTTTAAATTTTTTTTTTCTGTTACCCTTGAACCAAAGTCTAATATCAATGCCTTCCTAAGGTATGCACTTTAAACAAATTCCGTACATAATTAGAGTTTTTAAGGCTCGTAGATTTACGTTTTGACTTTACTAATTTAACATCGCTTAAAGTTTACGAAAGCAATGAACAATGTTATTTTCTAATCGGAACTGCTTGTTGTATTACATTCAAGCAGTTTCGGTTGATTAAAAAAGACAAAGGCTGTAGGAATATCTTTTTTTGGGCAAAAGATTGAAGGGTATTTTTCCGTCGGACGCCGACTCGGCTGATTCACATTTTTTTTTTGCAGTGACACATGCGCTAAAATGACTTTTAGACTCTTCGGGGAACTCAAGTGTCTCTGGACACAAACGCTGTCTCTGTTATTGTAATAGTTGCAGATGTTGTTGTTACTGTTGCAACAAATTGCCAGCGCTTGTTGCAATCTTAACTGAATTTATGCTGCTTTTCACTGCTGCTGCTACATATTTTGTACACTTTGGAGAGCGCATTAGTTCTGGGCGACAATTTGCAATCTGGAGGAAAACAAAAATTAAAATCCAAGTTTTTTATCGAAAACTCCCAAAATCTTTTTTAAGCGTTGCATTCTTTTTATGATGAAATAAAATAATTTAGAAAAAGTATTTTTTATGAAAATTACTATTTTACATTTTATTTTATAAAAGTGAATTATTCTCTATGAAATCGACTGCGAAAATTACATTCGGATGCAGTTTTGAAATATAACAATTTAATTTAAGCACTTACTTCTTCTGCGTGATTTTGACAACATGCAATCTTGATTCTTTTAGAATTTCGTAGCTAAAATTGGGATCCAAATATCTTGCTGCCACTTCATTCTGACCGACTTTGCCTTATAAAGTTATCTTTCTTAAATAGCCGTAGAACATGCCCCTTAGTCTTACAATATTGTTGACCCAATATTTGGATGATTTTTTTCGTGCCTTAATTGTCTTTATAATTTTCTCTGTTTCGATTGATCTATGTCCTCTATCACTTCTTCTCATTAGGTTCGTCATGACTTGCCCCTTCCTCTTTATAATCTAAGTTCATTGTAACTTTTGAATAAATAAATAAAAATGGACAAAATCAAGAGAATTTTCATTTAATAGTGTTTCCACTTTATCAAGACAAGAGCAAAAATCATTTTAATTAAACCAGTAAGGGTATCTAAGCGTCGGCTTTCGTTGTTACTGCATTTTCCATATTTAATATTTATATAATATATTTTCCTGCTTGTCACATTTTATGATGATTTCAATTAATGAGCATTATGTGAAACCAACTAGTCTGAGATTGCAGCACTCGGCAATCTCGGTGCATATCCAGAAAAATTCTTCATAACGAAGTTCTAGTGCTTAAGCTTGATTCTTGAGATGCTTTTAGTAGATTCAATAAATAAGCTCACTCATTCTACTCCCTTTATACAATTAGTCTTCAATTCAAAGTTACTCAACTAATCAAGTAAATTTTATTGTTCCCGAATTGCGCAAATTGATTGCATCAAATTTCCACTCTCATGCAATTCCCACAAATGCTGCAATTAAATTTTAATATCGAGAATATATTCTTGAGGCGACATACGCTCGGTCGTGCGTCAATTAGAGAAACGTTGATGCACACGCCCTAAAACTCCATTGTAAACAAACGGTCACGTGACCGGAACCCAATGTATTGGATCAATACGGCACGGAGCTGGAATACTATGGCTCATTAGTACAGCCCGTGGTACAGGTAAAAGTTTAACCAGGTCCAGTTGCCTAATTCCAAAAGCCACGTGTCAACTGCTGCCATTAAATGAGGAAAGGGCATACCATATCTACTACGTGTAAGTATATCAAATAAAAAATGAGTTGAATTTCATGTTGTGTCAACCGGCCGTGTTCAAGAAATGTTGCCACTGCCACAGACGTTTTGCATTGCTTTAAAAGCTGACCCAATTGCCACGCTGGGGTCATGATAATTTCAGGAGCTTTGGCTTTGTTGTAATTCGTGCGATTGTCGATCGTGAGTTGCTGCTGCTGGAGCCGCTTCAGCGTCCCCAAGTAGGGCGCTCCTTTTAGTCAATTGCACGTGGCCTGCTCTGGTCTGGCCTGGCTTGCTTCGATCGGTCCATAGCGCCATTGGCGGCATCTGTCTTGACATATGTAAAAATGCACAACGATTTGAGGTTTTTATGCCCTTGCTTAGAGTATATTAACTAAGGTATAGTCTTTGAATTGCTTTGAATTAGTCTTGGGTCGTTTCGTTCTGAAAAAGACCAAATGAACGGGTCTTTGAAATGAACTAAAGAACTATGTCTTTGGTTTTCGTTCTTTTAGTTCTTTTCGTTCTTTTTATTCATGGTGCTCGTTCTCGTTCAAGAACGATTCGTTCGTTCACCAAAAAAAAGAACTAAAAAACTAAATCAGCGAAAAGAACTAAAATGAACAACTCTACTTTGAATAATCACTCATGGTATCTGTGGTATGCATGTATGCCTGTAATCCATTTTGATTGTTAATATATTTAGGACTTCGGACGCGGGATGAATATACATATATGATGCACAGCAAATATTGATAAAAAAGTTTTTGCTTACGAAAAACAATTCCAAAAGATAAAAGAACTATGTTGCTAGGCTACTGCCACTATGTTATAAGGAATAAAGTCACCTCCATATGGATATTCACTATCCAAATCTAGGGCTGTGTAGCAAAAATACAACTAAACAAAATAATGGTTACCTATGTAGTCACGATGACAGGTCCTCCATGATTTGTTCGGATAAAAGTTCTAGAATGGAATCTCGTCCACCCTAAAATTTGAGTTCCAATCAATCTCAATCCGAAGACGTCGACCCCGTTCTTATCTTGAAAAGAGAAGAACAGTAACTATAAAGCAATTAATGTAATTATGGCATACTTGGAATACTTTCGGCTCCCTCTCCTGTCGACATCCTTGGATCAATGAAACAATAAACTGATCTCTAATATTAAATTTATTAATTAATTTTATTTTAATTTTATTTTTAAATTTTTTGGCAAGATTAAGAATAACTTTTCTGAATACTACTTTGCAGTGGAGCATTTGTTTTCATTATAAAAAGAAATGTACGTTAACAAATAAATCCGCAAGTGTATTTAAATGTCGTCGCTCCTGATTGGGACAAATATTTTCTTTTGAGCTTTCATGAACATTTTTTTGCCGTTTTGACTGTGCCTGAAATTTATTTTCTGTTTGTCTATTAAATTGCATTTTAAATTTTTCCAAAAGATTTTCATGCAAAATCAAATGAAAACGGCAGAGATTTATCTCAGTATGCCTGAATTAAAGATATATCCAGCCAGTTAGAATAATGTCAGTGTCCAGACCAGTTTTCTTTAAAGTCAAAAGCTAAAGACTTTCCACGAAACAAAAAAATCAATAGAGCGAGCTACTACATCTTTAATAAAAGTCTACAAAACGTCTGCGCCAAGTTTGGGGGCTGGTAAGACAATTTTTGCATACTGTTGACAAGCTCCGCTCTAAATCACATACATATGTTCAAATATGCAGAATTGTAATTACGTATGCAAAGCAGAATTTCCCGTAAAAAAAAAACCATATAATATATTCAAAATGGCTGAACTCAAACGCTTCTAAAGAGAGCTATGCGCTAAGTGGGTGGCGTAAGCTTGCACTGAGTGTAAGAGAGTTCTCGGAAGAGAAAGTCTCCAAAGTGTGTTGGTTGCCAAGCAACGGTGTATGTGTACTATAGCAACGCAATTTGTTGGGGGTTGCTTGGCGCCCAGTCAGCTGAGGGTTGTTGTACCGAGTGCCAAATTTTACCTAACCTGAATGACTATAAGTTATGGGAATCAATTGCAATGGGCACCAGATGCAAGAATTTTCGTTGGTTCAAACAATTCCTTTAGCTTTTGATTGGACCGGGAATACAATATATTACCTTATGAGTATCAAGAACTTTAACCACCTCACAATGCTTGGTTATTCCACTTGACAGCTGCGCTTTGTTCTTCCAAAGCCATTGGGTAGGGGATGCGTAATGTAAGCTGCAAAGATTTGCCGCTTGGCACACTTCTGCAATCAGTGCACGTGACCATTACAAAAGGCGTCACTGCGTCGACACGAGGCAACGTTCCAAACGTTCTGCTCATTAAGAACAACATTTTTTTCACAATGAAATATGGTTGGTGGATTTTTAATCAGAAATTTACAAGAAATATTTTAAATGGGTCAAGTCTTAATGCTAAACATTATAAGTCGTATATCTTTGACTTGTGGGCTTTATACTTTTAGCTCTATGTTAATAGATGAGAAGATCTTTGCCAGCATTGTCTTTAGTAAGACAGCAAGCTTCGTTTAAGGCGGGCCGGTTTTCATTTGGGAAATCAAAATCTCTATATATCGATGTTGGCCAACAGAGATGTTTCTCCAGCACTACTAAACACCCATTTGATAAGTGCAGAAGTGCTGGGGAAACATCTCTGTTGACCAACATCGATATATAGAGATTTTAAACTTCGATCATCGATGTTTTCTCCAGCACTACAGCAAAGAATTGGCACAAGAGGTCAACTCTTTCCTATGAGATCTGCAAGATTTAATTTGACAGTTTTGGCACCCAGCTTTTATGGTTTTGAGGGTCTTGGTGCTTAATGCTGAATTTTTTAAAAAGAAAAGCAATTAACTTTTTTTCTTTGTTCCTATAAAAAAATTAGCATTACCTTTGACCTTTAATTGGGAAAGGTTTAGATAAAACGATAAAATAACATAATTATTTACAAAAATAATGAATTCCTTAAATTGCATAGAGCTATGGTTATATCTTTGGAGCATAAAATTACAAAACTCGTATCTGTATTAGGGTCGCCTATTTTCGAGACTTTCGGATCGTCTTTAAATTGAGTGAGGTGTTGCAAAAATGGCCACCCTAATCTGTATTTTAAGTTCATATATGATTAGTACTTGTACAGATATTACAAATTTTAGTTTAATTCTATGCTGACTCATCAATAGGACTTGGAGCACAATTTCACACTTTTATGTATGATCGGTTTCGGTCCTGCTGTAGGGACTCCCATATAGCTGCACTGAAAAAATTCCTAAAAGAAACTGATTATACATTAAGTACTTGAGCAATCAATTAGGGTTCATTGGTACAAACTATTTTAAAATTGTTTAACTATTGTTTATTATAGTTTCTAATTTAGATATAATAAGATTAAATAAACAAAAAAAAAAAAAAAAAAAAAAAGCTACTTTATCCAAATGCACGACATAACCAAGCCAATGCAAAAGATTTTACAGAGATCTTTCCTATCAAAGAACGCGTAGTAGAAAGGTCACGTTTACAACTCCTACTGGCAACCCGGACGTGGCTTTAACCTCATTGCATTTCTCTTTATACTACTACTGCTGCTAGTATTTTGGAATTTTTACTAAAATATTTTTATAGGAGCATGCTGCCGTCGATCCTTAGACCACGTAATCATGTTACGACATAAAACTGACATGACATTTTCAGCAAAAGCGATTAATATCGCACACGACTTACCCCACAACGGCGACGACGACGATGACAATTGCTTTAGCCAAGAGTTTCAAGACTGCTTGGAAGCATGCGCACATGACTCGGATTTCGTATGTCTCCAAGTCTTTGGCTATTGTTGCCATGTTGTTGTTGCGACTGCTGGAGTTGCAGTTGCAACTGACGCTGCAGTGCTGCAGGCCAAAACCAAAGAGTCTTTTAAAATGACTTAATGGCGCACAGCTCATAAATTCACGAATTTGCATAAACCAAACCGACTCAATGACTGACTATTTGGCCAATGCATTTCTCGCTCTTTGTCAGCAGCAGACCAAAAAAATAAGAGAAGCGCCTCGAGCATCAGTCGCGATTTGAAGTGAGTCAGTTCCAGGCTGTGTGCTGAAATATGAGTATACATTATTTGCTGGGCTGACTGTGTCTGCCCGTCTGTCAGCCTAATAAACACAATTAACTTCATCATTTTGAACTGAAATTATTTCATTTCATTTGCGATAGGATCGCAAATCACGAACCAACTGAACCGCTTCCAAGCGCAGGGAAAGCGCTGCAAACAATGGACGTTGGTGAAAATTAAGTCAAACTGCTGCAAAACGTTTTTACCAATCGAATCGAAAGATCAAGACGATTGAGTAGCAAGTCTTCGTCGGGTCTGTCGCTAGCCCGGGCCGTTCGGATGGCTGGCTGCTTGGGATATCTGGAGTTGTTGGAGGATAGACGGCTTTGGTTGTCCGCCCGCGCCACTTTCAATTGGAGCGTTGTACAGCTGCAGCAGTTGTTTTGGGGCGCTTGGTCAGGCCTACAGAGAATAATGTTGCATGTCGCGCCAATTGTGTACACGATTTGACTTGCCAGCCTGACAGTGTGCCCACTCCGTGGCCAGTTGTTGTTGTTGTTGTAGTTGTTGCTGTGCCAGCTAATCAGCTGGCAAGTATCTCATCTTCGAGGACTACCAGCAACTGCCAAAACAACAGCAAACATGCACACAAAAAACTACTACCAAGTCATGTTGTTGCCTTGGAAATAAATCTCTTGGCCACAGAGCCAAGCTGATGTTGTTTGTTGGTTTGTTGGTTGCTGCTGTTGCTGACTGACTATATTTTTGTGATTATACACAATTAAAGGGTATATTTATTTGGGACTAGTTTTTCGAATGCATTAAAGGAGTTATGATGCTATCTGATCAACTGTTGTGCGGAATGCTTTCCAAGTTAAAAAGATAGAATTATATGTAAGATTTTTAAAACTTTTGATATATCTTATCAATCAATAAAATCATAATAATATCATAATATAGTTCAATATATTTATCATCTCCAGAATCCTGATGATAGCTGCTCATAAAAGTAAGATCGCTTTTTTTCCTGTTGAAAATTTTAAATAGTAATTTCTCGAAAACACAGAGTTGGAGATGCAGGGATGATCAGCTATTTTGTTTGACAATTACAAGTGAAGAAGCTCTTCTAGCCATCTGACTTCCCAAAGCGTAACACTCTATTTTTATCAAAGTTCTAAAGGGTATACAAACTTCGAAACTCGAAAGACATATTTTCTTGGTTTTTTTTTTTTTTTTTTGTGTTATTGCTGATTCCTGGAAAACGTTTCCTGTATTAACTTATAAGTAGATATCGCCTGGACATTTGCAACTTGTCCAGGATGTGCCTGCTGTGCAGGAAATCTCATACGGAACTCTTCATCGTTGATCCCTATTAAGATTTTTGTTTTTATTTAGTTACTAAAGTTTTTCATTCGCCAAACACCCGCGCCTGCTTTGATTACACTAAACGACTTTAGCGATAGCTGCTGCCATGAAGTGCTCCTACCACAAGCTTTCAAATTGCCATTTAAAACAAAAGCCAGTCAGCAAGTAACCAAGCAGAGCAAACAAAGTCTGGAGTCGGGAAAGAGTTCAAGTCACAGCTGGAGACTGCACTGTTTTTGGCGCATAACTGGCCAGTCGGGCACTAGTCTGTCGGTCTGTCCGTTGGTCGGAACGCTGGTCTGTTGGTCTGTCTGTCCCACTGTACGTTGTCGCTACAGTGTTGAATAACAGGCAGCTGAGCTTTTGGGCCCAGCCTAGGCCATAAAATATTGGAAAATGTTGCGTTAATGCGACGTTTGTTCGAACACAGTTTTCAAACAGATCGACGCTGGCAATTGTTTGGACAGCTGGACAACAAGGTAGGCAGGCAGTACATGGGGGCACCGACTAGACCAGAGCAGGCTGGACCCCAGGCCTGGCCGAAGGCGTCGTTTGGCAGCGTTGTAGACATTTTTCAGGGCGTTTGACTCATGAACTCCAAGCTGATTGTGCGCACAGATTTTGCACGTGTTGTTTTTGTTCGGTGTTAAGGAATTTTTACCAAATGGCGCATAACAACGCTCTCTTTTGTGTGATTGCCCGCTCTCTTTTATAAGTCTCTCTCTTTCGTATTTTACTGCGCAGCAATGGCGTCCAAGTGACCAAGCGCCTCCCACTGAGCTAGTATGTGGGGCGGTTTTTGTGTACAACGACAGGATGCCACAAAATCGATTTTCCCAATGTGATAAGGTTTCAGCTTGGCATTTTTATGGCCTTCCGGTATGCGAACGGGGAATCCTTTCAAGCAACATGCACAGCCACACGTGCATGCATTAACGGTAACATGCCATCGCGAACAGGGTTAGGGGTAACTCCAGTAAAAACACCAAACACGTGTCGCGGCATCAATTCAAAGCCGCTAGCTACACCAAGAAAATCCATCAAACAACGCCTCGGAAATCGGAAGTGTGTCGACAGCGGCGCGAGGGTGGCTCCGGCTGCTGCTTCCGCCGCTGCAATGATGTCAGCATGCGGGTTTGGCCCGGGAACACGCACAAAAAAAGGACAATCGATTGTTGTGACATTGCATTGTGCCTGCCCATAGCTTAGTTGCTTTTCTTTAACAATTTATCCAATTTTATGCTGCCCAACTGTGCGGCGTCTCTGTTGCCAAGTTGCTTGCTCAATTAATGTATGCTTTGGTCTCACGACTGACGTGGTTCAAGGAGGGTTCCAGGGCTGACGCACACGTGCAGCGCAGGACATTTATTGGATTTTTGCCTTGTTTTTATTTGTTTCTATATTTGCTCAAGATTCCAATTAAATGCCAATGCCCAGCGACGGCCGCTGTGTGGCTTCTCCCAAGCCATGCCATCCAGAGAGTCGATATACAGGGTGCATGTGTTACTTACATTTTCTGCCAAGTGCTGTTTACTATGGATTCAAGTTCTCAAAGGGGACCCTTGAAATTTTTAACGCAAATTATTTTAAGGATTCTTATTGTAATAAATACGCGTTATTTTCCTTGAATTTTAAAAATATTAGCTATAAGCAATCAGGGTATAAAAATAATTTGTGCATTTTAAAAGATCATAAATGTTGTTATTTAAATTTATATCCAGTACCTTATGGTACAAGGGGTATATTAAGTTTTTGCAAGCCGAAAATGTATATGACATACAGAAGAAGTCGTCGGAGACCCCCAAAATTACCGTAAGTATGATCAGCTGACTAGAGAAGTCGATATACCCATGTCCGCCTGTCGGTCCGTAGAGCGACCAAACTTTCAGATTAGATCCCTTATTATTCCATAGGAGACAATTTTAAATAAATAAATAAAATTTTTTTTTTATATCGTGCTTGCATTAAATGCTCCCATAGATGTGTATTGTGGCCATTGGTAGCGCAACCCGAAGGTCGGTGGTTCAAAAAAGCGCTATTTGCCCAAAAAAAAATTCAAGACACCGCCGTTCGGATTCGGCTATAAACTGTAGGTCCCAGTTCTCTTCAAACAGTTATTAATAGAGATCTCCATTCATCACCTAGGGGCGACTGACAAAATAGTCAGTCAGAGAAATAATTATTGTAGGGGTGTTTCAGAGGACCCCAAAAAAAAAAAGTTTTAGATGAATAATTTGTTTGTTTGTGAAGATATCGTAACCAAATTTGGCATTTGGAAGTTTTTAAGATCACTGTACCAAAGATCAAAATCAGTTGACATAGCCCCCTTCTTGACCGATCTGTCAAGAAAACATCTTTGGTTGCGAAATTCGTCGGTTTTTGTTTGTTTATGAAGATATCGCAACCAAAATTGGCAATCAAATGTGTTTTGTGTCTTGTGGGTTGTTACAGGGTATCCCAAAGTCGTCCGCGCCCGACTTTAACGTACGCCATATTTTGTTTTCTACTAAATAAATTTCTAATAAATATTGAAAAAAGTTAAATAAAAAATATTCTAAAATTATAGGCAATATTTAAATTAAATTTTAAGCGATTTTTATTCTGTAAACTTTTAACTTACTTCGAAAAAATGTATAAATACCAACTCAAGAATATCTTTTAAATTAACTAATCCACTATCTAAGCTGGTTCCTTGCGCATTGGATTTATTTGGGAAGTAACAAATATGCAATATGCTTTATTTTCAATAGATTTCCATATTATTAAAATATTCTTTTTTAGAAGCTCCTTATCAGAGATACTCATAAATTTCCTTTCGCAATGCGTAAGTTGCCATAGTTCCCTACAATCTGTATCTAAGGAATTTAATTTTAAAGTAGTTTACAAATTATATAGTATCTCTTCAGCTTCTAAATCGAAGCTTTAAGGCTTTACCCTGTACTCAATTAGTGAGCACTCTCATATTCCCATCAATATATGTGGACATAAATATGCCCACATGGTATGGCAAACGGCAATTGAATGAGGCTGCTATGTATCCCCGCTGCCTGCCCCCCACGCAGACACTCCCCCAATAGGAACAGCTACATGCCAAATAAGACACAGAACGGCGTCAGTTTTGAGGCTGCTTACAGCTCTGCACACTCTGCGGATTAGACATGTAATCAGCATAAAATGTTGCCAACAACGCCGCCGACTGCCATCGATGTCGGTCCAAAGTGGTAAACATGAAATCCAATATGCGATACGGCAATATGAAATTGTAATAAAGGGGGAACCGTTGGGAACGACGCGTCGTGGAGTACGATGCCGTCGCTCAAACGCATGTCCTTATACAAATACGGAGCGGAACACGTGCAAAGCCGCGGGGGACTTTGTAAGAGAGTTGGCGAGTCGACTGGGTTGGGCTGCATGCTCCAAGACCGAAAGACTCGAGTTGTGTCGTTCATGCCACGCATTATGTGCGTCGTGCAACAAGAAAAACATAACAAAAATCACATGCGCGTTGCCTGTCGCATTTAATAACTGTTTTTAATAAGTGTCCCTTGGGGCCATGTGCGTTGTTCTGTGCGTCATTTGCATGAGCGCCGCCAAACCCAATCCGAAAGCCCAAGTCCAAAACTAAAATCAAAGTAAAAACCCAAAATCGTAGCCGTAGCAAGACTTTACTCTAATTGCACGCCCCGTTGTCCAGCTTTGACTCACGCGCTGCTCAGGTGCATGCATTTGGCCTTAGTCCAGCTGCCCCTGGTACTCCAAAACCTCTTGGTACTCCTACTCAGCTTTGCCGCGTGCAACATGCAACATGTTTGCTGCAATTTATTAGTGCTGCCATTATCGTTATTCTTGAGATTTGCCTTGGCTGCACTGCGTGTCGTCCGTCCCAGAGTTGAATCTACAGCCGAAGCTGGAGCCGCCTGCAAATATTTATTACTATAATTTTCCATATGTTTTCCTTGTGCGTTCTGCTTGTTGCTTTTTTGGCAAATTGCGTCTGGAAATTGTGGTAATAATTTGCAGCATACTAAATATGAAGATCAACCAACCAGTTGTCCACGTTCCAAACAGACTCAATTTATCCGCCTGTCTGTCTGTCCGTCCATCTGTCTGTTTAGTTACACAAATTTATTAACTTGCGCAAAATTAGTCGCTTACAGTCGTTTAGTTGTTGCAATTTGATTTTTATTACATCCACAGTGTGTAGTTAAAGTTGTATCCATAAGATACATTTTGTGGCAAGCCGCATCCTGCAGCATCTATTGCCAATTAGTTAGACTGTAACTAACCATAGACTTCATGCTCTTCGCTTTGAGTTGTTTTTATCAGCCTTTTGGTTGTTTTTTTTTTTTTAAGCCTCTTCAATGTTGAACAATTTATGGCCTTGAAATTGTTGCACTAATCAGCTGACAATTTACGACCCGTTTACGAGAAAAGTTTACCGATCGTTGCCAAAGGCAGCTGGGAAATTGTCAAAATAAAAGACTTGACATATAGGAAAATGCTCAACCGGTTTTACATTTGTCTATAGTGTACTTTGTAAAATAGTCCGCAAATCGCCAAGTTCTGTGTTTATATTTTATATCCGAATTCCTATAAAATTTGACTTGGAGAAAAATAGATTACTGTATGAAAAAATCTATCCAAGCTCTTAAGCATATACTTTTTTTTTATTAATAATATAAAAAGGTAATTTCAACATTTAGTGCGGCTTAAGTTGAACCGGTTGACGAATGAATTTCTAAAGTATCCAATTTTATTTCGATTTGCTTATAAAGAAGTTGGTTTGCATTCAGAAGGATTGAATTTAAAGAATTAAAAATTTTTAAGGCGATCCTTTTTTTGGTCAGCCAAGAAAACCATAAACTTTTTTGTACCATGATTTAATATGACATCCGCCGTAGACTATCCGGACAGGGGCGCAACGACCAACTTATTCGAATTGTGGTGGCCAAGCTCCACATTATGCCACTGTAATACGCTGCAGAATTAAGTCACCAGCGATTATCTACAATCGGACGCAATCGTCACAAACATTGATGCCGTAGATTGATGCTTCCCTGGATCCAAAATTAATTATTTTATTTCGCTATACGTTTCGTGTTTTTTATACGATCGTAATCATTTTTGCAGAAAATTATTCTTAAATATTCACAATTTGGTTTTTTGGCCTGTTCGCTGATCGCTGAAATTACATAAGTTGTTCAGACGGTCAAAAGAGGACCAAATTTTGTAATTTTAATGTATTTTTTAATTTTTTTTTATTTTATTTTTTTTTTATTTTTATTTTATTTCATTTTATTTTATTTCATTTTAATTAAATCAAATTTAATTTTATATTATTTTATTTCAATTTTAATTTAATTTTATTTTATTTTAAAATTTAAATAAAGATAATCGATTGGATATAATCAATGATGAACAACAATAAGTAATGGAGAATATGAATTACCTTACAATATTCACAAAATTTAAATAGTATAGTTATTTCTTTTGAGTTTTAAATGAGTTTAAAGATAGTTAGTTATAGTTAGTTATTTCTTTTGAGTTTTAAATGAGTTTAAAGAGTTCTACGACAAAACGTTTGAGTTATATGTAAATATATTAGGAAATACACTTGTTAACCTATGTTGACTACGGATCTGCTTTTGTTGACGCTTCTGTATTTTGTGTATTTTTTAGAATCTAAAGCATCCAATAAATACTACAAGCTTGATAGAAGATCTTAACGTAGCTTGCTGCGTACCATAGGGATATAGATACAGTCGGCGGCATAAGTATTTTGACAAAATCTAAGCTGTATGTTTTTCAAAGCATATGAAAGCATACAAATATTAGGTGGACAAAAGTGTTTTGATATTCTTTAAATTTTGTATTTATCCAATTACTTTACTTGAAGAACTAAAATATGGGCTTTGAAAAAATAACTGATATTTCCGTGAATTGTATGATTGATCAAAACGGTCGTTTAATTTTGCGATAATTTTTTAATTAATCCATTAGAATCATTTAAGACTGTTACCCAGGAGCTCAATAAATACATAAGTATTAATATTAGCAAAAAAAAAAATTAAGATTTAAAGACGCCTTAATTTTTAGAAAAATATATTGACAAACCAATTGGGCCTAATATTTTGTGCACGACATTAAATTTTTTTATTAACACTTTTTTATTTTTCCCATATTATCATTAATCTTTGGTAAATACATTTGATTTCATTTAAACCTTATTTGTTTGAAATTGTTTCCATCTCCATTTGAAATGTTACGAAGGAAATAATATGTGTTTTAATTCATCAAAACACTTATGCCGTCGACTACTGTACTTTGGATTCCCTGCAGCTCCCGAAATAATGCCATATCACAGTATAACAAAACATAAAATAATAATCGATTTATTTCCACTGTACTAATAAGTAAAATTGAAAAAATATTATTTCCATAAAAGCGAGTAGAGCAAAGCTACTTTCACAAAAATGTATTAGTTGCTTTAAATAAAAGTCAAATACGTTCGAATACTTTCGAGTATTTGATTCGTGAATTCGAGGTGCTTCTGAAAAATGTTCAGCCTGCTACAAAAGCACAGTTCTTGTATAGAAAATCCAGTTTAACTAATGACAGAAGGTAATACAATCTAAGCTGGCCTTAAAATTAAGGATGTTAATCACTTATGTTTTTTTTTATTTCCTTGATAATGTATATGAATACAAGATATCGCGCCTAGTCGGAGCATAGGGCAGATCACTTCTGTAATAACTTTTAATTTCGAAGTTTTGACAATTTAAAGTGGATACAATAAGCTTGGTCCGATTGACTTGATATTTTTTCAAACTATCACTTTTCTAGGTGTCAGTGATCACGAAATTCGATTATTCTTTATGTGACGGTAAGTTTTGCAAAAGAGTATTTTAAAGATTAGATGGATAGTGTTGATAGAAGTTTCTCATGAGTGCCGTTTACATGGCTCATAAAAGCAGCGCTGGGATACGCTCCGGACTACGTGACAATGACATTCGCATCTAGACGATCTCAATTTATGTGCAATGTCTACGTTTGGAAAACATAAAATCTCAAGTTGTAACCATAAATCTAATAAATCTCTCTAAAAGTTGGCTAGCCCAAATAGGTAATAGCCTTTAAGCAGCCGCTATGCCCGAGATGCATGTCACATCTCTGGGATAAATAATTTACCATAAAATAAAAGACAACTGCCAATTTTTCAGAAATTAGCCAGCACGATGCACACAGATACTTTAACACATAGCCACCAAACAACACTTGAGCGCAATTAATAAAACATATAGTCAAAGACCAGAACGGACTATGTATTGAGACCCGGAGTAATCGTTGTTGTTGTTGCTCATTGTTAGTTCAAAAATGCGTTTCAAAGTATTTGCAGAAAATTAATTGTGCTCCATACAGATTAACACATGCGTGGCATTTTGGAATGACAACGATGATGGCAAGTATCTGAAAGATACATTTATGCGCGCGGTACTTACTACCACTCGCGCTTTGCGTTTTACAAATTTGAAAATTTCTTGCTGCATTTTTATGACTGTTGACATGTCTGTGCGGCGTTTCCCTTGCAGCGGCACCAGCTTGCTGTCTCCTGATGTTGCATGTGGCACGCGCGTCGCATAATTAATTAAAAATGCATTTAAACGAAGCTTCACGACAGTCAATCGTTCGTGCACATTTGGCAGACAACGCAGGCGACATTGCCGCGCAGCTCCTCCTCCCCCCTTCCCCCATTCAGACACAAACACATAGACATATACCATTCAAAACACAACAATTTTTATGCATTTTTCTAAGAAGCCTTTCGTCGCAGTTGTATGACTGTAATAGATATAAAAAAAAAAACTCAGAATTAAAGAATTAGAGAATCTTTCGGGTTTGGAAAGATTTTGTTGCCACAACAGGCAGCTAACATGTGTCGCTTTTGTCAGCGAGTTCATCCAAGTTTTTTTCATGTACCGATGAAATGTCGACATGATTATCTATCTGAAAATGTTGTCTTGACAAATGACAAGACTTGGTGAACATGGCTTGCCTTATGGAGAGTATCTCTTAATCTTATTCGTTGTATTTGCATGTGACCCTCGGCCTTTGTTGATTACAGGCTAATGTAAAATTTGTTTGTAAAAATTTAATAATAAAATCGTTTCATTTTAAACAAACTAACATTCCAACAATGATCTAAACTTAAACTTATTTTATTTTGGAGTCGTATTTCGTAGACCATGATATTTTTGCGGGTCTCCAAAAATCTTCTACTAAAATATACAGTTTATCAACACAAAATGCATTAGGGTGCCAAGATTTTTCAAAATCGAAAAGCTTATGGTCCGCAAAGTTTCCTTTTTCATTCATTGCCAATTTTAACCGTATTTTTCTCACTAAATTTTGAAAACTGATTTATCAATAATATTGGCATTAATATAAACTCCTTTTTATCTAAATAGAATATTTGAAAAGTATAGAGTCAATCTGAGAAAATTGAATGCTCCAAAAAATTTATCAATGTTGAAAAAAATTTAAAATTATGTACATACATATATTGTGGTTCAAGAAGTAATGGATATTTGGATACGTGCGGTATTCTACAAAAAATGTGGAACGAAAAATGAATGATCTAATTTTTTTGCCACCAAGTTCCCAGACTACTTTTTCCACCTCGGAACCAGACCATAATGCGAGTTTATAGTTTAACAAGAAAAATTGAGAAGTCTCTAACGCTATTAAGCTCTTTGACGTTTCGTTCCTATTTAAAATAGGAAAATTTTCAAACTTTAGCCTTTAACATAATTCTAACAATTCTAAAAGCTCTTGAAAATCATAGCGTAATTGAAGTTGTACCAAATTTTAGTAAATTTTATCAGATCGACTAATACTATATTTCAATTTATGTTAGAAAAGGAAATTGTTTAAACTCCTATTTGACGGATATGAAAGGAGTTTTTAAAACCACAGGCGGCCGCCCTAATTCAACTGATGAGCTAAGCCTATTTTTGTACGGCCACGATTTTTTAGGTGAAAACTGGACATAATTTTTAATTGTTTGGAAAGAAAACCTTGAAAAATTGTGAAGCTTATAGTTCAATGAAACAACAAATGACGTTAATGAACTCTAGTTTTATTCTTTACTGTGTAGGATTTAGTGGTGTCAAATAAATCTAGTTATCGATAACTGAATATTTAGGTAAACATTTCCTTAAGCAGTCATATCTTAAATTTATTTTAAATTTATGACTATTTATAGTCAATTAAATAGATTTTTTTTTTCAATATAAGATAAAATATGAAACTAAGAAAAGCAAATGTTTAATGCATTTTTTAACTTAAAATTTTTTTAAATTATTAAAATTAAAATTAAAACTGCATTTTTTAAATTAAAAAATGTAAAATTAATAATAATCACATGATAAATTTTCTGAGAAAAAAAAACATTAAACTAGTAACTGCTAAAATTTAGCAAGTGATGACACCTTTAGATCTCATCACTGAGCATAAATCTTTCAAAGCAATTTTTGTCCTGACCTTTTGTGAGAAATTTTAGAAGTTACCATCAATATCATTCAAACTCAAAGCATAAATAAAATGAAAAAAAATTATTTACAAATTTATTTATTTATTTACAATGTTAAAAACTAATAACATAAAAGATAATAGCACTGGTTACTCAATTACTAATTATATATTAATAAGTGTTTGAAATTAACTTTATTATTAATTTAAAGTTTTTATTTATTTTTTTTTGCAATTAAAAATAAAGAATATATTCAATTATATTTTCATTTTTTGACAAGATGTGTCATATCGATTATCCGACCACAAATGCTTATATACCATAATACTTATATACCATAAGTACTCGAATCTAATTAAAGGGATATGCTGTATACGATATTGCAAGACTTCTTGAGAAACTTATTATGCTATGCTTTAGATAAAGTGTATAAAATTGAACAAATTTCCACTAAATTATCTTATATTTATGAAATTTTTGTATTTATTTTGTTTGTTCTTTGTAGCCATCCTGAGGTTGTTGTTGTTGTTTTTTTTTTTGTTGGGGAAAAAAATTAAATAGCTCACTGAAAGCCACTTAACAGTTGATTTCATTTGAATTTAATGCAACATTAGCACTCTTTTTTGAATGCCACAAAAGCAACCCAAAACTTGAGGTGATAGAATTTGTTACTATGTAGCATAGAGGCCCATGTTGAAGCTCCCGAAAGCAGGCAGAGGCAGCACTCAAGATGGACCACCGACAGTTTGAAATTTGGTTTTTTTTATTTGTACGTGTATGTAGCAAGCGCCGCTGATAGGAAACAGCTGACCAAAATGTACAAAAATATTTTATTTATGCGCTAGATAAATAAAGTGAAATACCTAGAAAAGAACTGGCCCCCTTTATGCTACCATGCCCATAAAGTGGACGTTTGATTGGCAGCGCACATGACTTTTGCAAGTTGTATGGAAGGAAGCACATCAGTCAATTGAAGAAATACTCGTATGCTCCATGTTGACCCAAGGAGTGCGTTAAGTCCGACTAAATTTTAAATATTTGACAGACAAGTTGCACTCAACACCTTAGCACAACAGCACCCACATATACATAAGCAAGCATATGAATGGTGTAACGATCGGTGGCATGATCATCTCAGCGGGTTGCCACAACACTTATAACTAGTAGGCCATAACTGGCATATTCACAATTTTGCACCCACTTTCGGGTTGTTGTTGTTGTTGCTGTGTTTGTCTGTGGTTGCCAT
The DNA here is from genome assembly GCA_018150985.1 of Chymomyza costata. Taxonomy (NCBI): domain Eukaryota; kingdom Metazoa; phylum Arthropoda; class Insecta; order Diptera; family Drosophilidae; genus Chymomyza; species Chymomyza costata. Next base: position 151,866 of record JAECWU010000128.1, on the reverse strand, counting down.
AATAAATCCATATAAATTTATATTGAATGCATATGAAATGGTCAATAAGTGTGCGATTTGTGCGCATAATGAAGTCGATTTGTTGCGGCAGCAACTGCCACTAAATTAGACATTCAAAATTGATGGGTGGCAAGCTTTATGAGTAGCCAAAACGTTTCGGTTGAGTATACGCACAGTTGCCCTACACGTGCGGTACTTTATGGTATCGTTATTAAGAATATTCATTTTTATAGAGTATTCGTTTTTTTTTTTGTTCAGTAAGGCGAAATATTCGTACAATAGCAAATATGCCTTGTTAAATGTGCTTAAGATAATATGCATTACAAAGTACCTCAGCTGTTTTCTTTCTTGATAGTATGTATTACTTCTAGATAGAGAACATCTATAAACATCAGCACTACAGGGATGATATGGGTTATAGTTGTTAATAAGTCAGTTGGTCTTTGGACTAAAATATGACTTTTTTCTGTTGATTTTGAGTTTCTGTTATCAAATCAGGTCATAGAAAATTTTAACTTTAAAGTTTGACAATCAATATTGAGTTGGGCATTCCCAATTTCCTGATCCAACAATAAAAATAAAATCGAATTCATACCATTATAAATTACGAAATAATTGATTGTTTTATTAACCAACGTAACAATTTATTTAAAGTTTTTTCCTCCACATTTTGTTGGTACTCACTATTCCCATTGTTATTTTTTTTGCTTTGGAAATAATGCATCCTAGATCATCGTTGGCTAAAAGTGATTCATTGTTGCTTACATTATTGGAAGCCCATAAAAGCTTTAATTATTTTGTTGTGCAACTTTTGATCCCTTTATAACAAATGGAGACAATTAGTCCCTCTCTCTGTCCTTAAATAAATAATTTTAACGTTAGGAGTTCGAACAAATTTTTTTTCATAATTTATTGTAAAAGGAAAATTAAAATATTTGAGCCACCCAAGCACCTAGGATTTTAGCCTTTTTCTACTTTCTCCCTAAAATCAATATGCTTAATATTTTTATATTACTTTTAAAACACTTTTTTTTTTCATGAAATAATTTTGATATTTAAAAAAAAAAAAACAATTTCTTGAATTTAAATCATACACTAACAATAGATCCGCAGTAAAGTGCTTAGCAGATATGGAAAGATTTGTTCTAAAAAGATGCTTTTTTATATTAACGTCCATTTATTAAGATTAAGCATGCTGATCTTACCTTTAAAACTGTTTTTTTTTATTTAAATTTATTTAAGATTTAGAAGGAAATAATTAAATAAAAGCCTTGCAAATTTGTTTGAATATTGAGATTCAAAAATGCAAAAAATGTCTCTACCGTATAAGACCATGCTATTTGAAATTTGATTCTGATTGTTAGTCTCTTTTGTCGTAGAAACATATAATTAATATATTGTTATATTAAGATATAATTAACACATGAAAACATGGTTTTCTTCGGAACTTTTAAAAGATGGCGTACGTTAAAGTCGGGCGCGGACGACTTTGGCATACCCTGTACCACAAATTGCAATTAAGTCCGATATATTGCTTAAGCACTCTAAAATACAATTGATTGCCAAATTTGGGTACGATATCTTCACAAACAAACGAAACAACGAATTTTGTACAAAAAATTATTTTTTGACCGATTGGTCCTATGGGAATTATATGATATAGTCAACCGGCGTCGATCAAATTTGGAACAGTGTTTGGGAACTATAAAAAACTTTTGAGTGCCAAATTTGGTTACGATAACTTTATAAACAAACGAATTATCCATATAAAACTTTTAGTTTTTTTCGAGGTCCTCTGAAACACCGCTATGGGAGCTATATAAAATAGCCCCGATATCAAAAAATAAATAAACTTGTCTCCCGTAGGATAATAATGGATCTAATCTGAAAGTTTGGTTGCTCTAGCTCTTACCATCTCTGAGATCTAGGCGTTCATACAGACGGACGGACGGACAGACGGACGTAGGTATATCGACTTCTCTAGTCACCCTGAACATTCTTTAGGTAACCTTGGGGGGTCTCCGACGTCTCCTTCTGTATGTTACATATATTTTCGGCTTGCACAAACTTAATATATCGTTTGTACCATATGGTACAGGGTATAAAAAGTTCTCCAAAGATAAAACGCATAATGTCAAGGGTATTCAAGCGTCGGACACGATAACTCTAAACTTCCGTTGCCCGATCATTACGGATACGTTACTCCGAGTTGTACGTGAATGGATTTTTATAATATACATATTTTTTGCTCAGTTCTATTGATGTGCTGCTGATCTGCTGTTGATCTGTGCATGTCGAATTATTCGACTTCTGCACAATATCAAGACACGGCCAGCATTTAACACTTTTGCTGTTATCACCTCATTCCATTTGAAATGTTTGTTTTTCCATTTTCTATGCTTACGCACTTTTCACAGACACATACACAGATGAAAAAGAAAAAAGAAATACGGTAAATAACTTGCACCATTTCCCAGCAACGTTTCTAACACCGTTAGAAAAGCTCGAAACAAGCCACAGGGCCTTGTGTAGAAAATATCTACAGATGTGTGCTGAGAAACACCTGCAAATTGCACAACATAAAAAGATTCGTCACACAACGAACTAGATACGAGATACGAGATAGTCTTGCTTTCTCTTGGCCCATTCAACCGCATTTCGAATGCGAAATAATACAAGGCAATAAGTCAGACCCGGCTAAGCAACCACCAGCCATAAAAAATAAACAGCTGATGGGTAAGCTCAAACCAAAACCCAAAACCCAACCAAGCTATCAACCAACCAACCCCCTCGGGCCTTTTGGCAGCTCCACCCGCGTCGCATCGACTGGTGCTCAAGCCAGCTCATGAATACATTTGAACTCGTTAACTTCGACACACCCCAACATTTGTGGGGTAGTTTTTGGCCCAGACAGTGGCGGGACGCAGAGAGCAAAGCCATCCGGTAGTAGCTCGCAACATGGACACAACGCCACTGCTTTAACTTTGCACGTGCACATTTTCGACTTCATCAAAAGGAATTTGTTTTGTCTGCGTGCCGCACATTTCGCTTTGGGGACCGTGTCTGACATTTATTAGAATTCTTTTGCCCACCCTATTGCTACTATGGAGCTGTACTGGGGGGCTGTTGGGCGGCCAGCTAGCTGTAATAAATTTGCTTGAAAAGCTTTTAGCTGGGGCCTTGAGCTGCTGAACTGTCGGGGCGAGCTCTTTGCAACGGTTTGTTGACTCAGAGTTCAGTTTCATTAAAGTTACTAAGGATTGTTGTTAGTTGTGGTTAACTTTAAGGCAATGAAATGGGTTCTGAGAGCTAGTAGTACGAATGTTGACCGAGACGACTACTTGAAACGAAGACTAATAGACGATCGATTAGGTCATAGTTTTGTAATTTTTACCTTGTATTTCTTTTGAAGAATATAATTATAGGCATACACAATCTGTGTATATAGTTGTAGTGTTTTTATTATTTAAAACCATGTTTTTTATTTAAGGACGAACAGTTGGGAAGACAGGGTAAATATCTTTTTTTTTAACATTCTACTTAATTGGAGGGAAAATAAAAGAATTATAAATATTAAGTACTATTGTGTCCAAAAAGTAGGGTGACATTTGAATTTAAACTGCGCGCGCCTAAATTGGATTTGGAGAAATTGTTTTTTTATGTTGGTAGGGCTGTCTTTGTCATCCATGCCAAGTTGCACGTCACAATATTCATTAGTGTTTGAGTACGTTTCGTTTTTGTGAGCTGCTAAAAGTGATTTTTTCGATTTTCACAGTGTCTAAATTTGTTGAGCAAAGAATTCGCATTAAATTGTGTTTGTGAAATGAATTTTCTGCTGCTGATTCGCTGAGTGTAATAAGCGAGTGTTTATTAAATAATACTTTATATTTGGTTGTTAATTTATATATTTTGTACACTTAATTATGGGTATGATTGTACGCCTTGGTGTTTGATGCTCAACTTAGGTTCGCTCACTAGAACCACCAACACGCCAGGGTTACAAGGTTACTTTGATTAAATCTAGTTCACAATTACTACATTGAGGATGGTGCGGTGATCAGGTTATGCCGAAAAATATGTTTACAAGGCAAGTTCTAAGAAGGCCAAGAACGTGTCGAAGACGAAAAGCGTATTGGACGACCATCAACCTCAACCGACGCGTCGGTCGCGACGAAGCTCACGACCGAGAAATACAAAATTTGGTGTTTGAAAATCGTCGATTAACGATCAGAGACCTTGCTGATGATTTTGGCATATCAAAAGGGTCAGTCAATACAATTTTGAAGGATATTTTGAGCTCAAACGCAACGACTGGTACCAAAAACATTGAATTTTGTGGAAAAAAGGGGTCGCGTTGAAGTGTGTGAAACAGTGCCTTCTGACTACATTGACAATAACTGGAGATGAGACTTGGATCTATGCGTACGAGCCCGAAACAACCGATCAATCGAGCGAATATCGTGAGGCAAGACCAAAAAAACCGCGCCAAAGTCACTAAAAATCAAGGTCATGTTGACTGTTTTCTTTAATTATCGTGGTGTTGTGCACTATGAGTTCCTTCCACCGGGTCAAACAGTAAACAAGTAATATTATTTGAGCGTCATGCGACGTTTCGGTGAAGTTATTCGCCACAAGAGGCCGGAATTGTGGCGAGACAACTCATGGTTTTTGCACCATGACAATGCAACGCTTCACACTTCATTGATTCTTAGTTCTTTCGGGCGAAATGGCCGAAACTCAACCCATATCGTTCCACAACCAACGCGTTGGTTGCAACGTATTCACCTGATAAGCACCGTGCGACTTCGGGCTATTCAACTAACTCAAAAGACAGCTCCGGCCATACCGAAAATCGATTTTAACAACTGTTTCGAAGATTGAAAAATCCGTTGGCATAAGTGCATTGAATCAGGGGGATTGTTTTGAAAGCGATGCAATTTGATTTGGACGAATAAATAAAGCTTTTTCAAAATATATGCGATGTCACCTTATTTTTTGGTCATAGTAGTATATAGAAATAATAATTTTTTTTCGAAAATTAACATAACAGGATATATATAAAAAGTTATTGTTAAAAAAAAAATAAAAATTCATCGAACTTAGACTATAAGTAATTACAGTTATATACGAGTCTGATTCATCAAATTTTATAAATAGCCCTATGTGACCCTAAAAGAATCTAGTTCTTTTAATTTTTAGGTTTCAGTCGTTCATAGGAACGGTCAGACAGACGGACGGACCATATTGAAGGAAGCTTCATATACCCCTCGTCATAATGTACATTTTATAATTATGAAGCCAAATAAAAAATTAGTTTTCCACTCCACATTTTATACAATTATATAAAGAAATTAATTCGCCATACATTACGCGTTCTTTATTCCCAACTCAGAATTCTTTGTTTATCAAAAAATCATCACTTGCTGTGTAATACCAAAGTACTTTGCTTATTAAAAAAAAAAAACCTGGAATTACGTTGTAAGCGATGAATTCATGCATGATTTCTTAAGCTGGCTTACGCTTTCGTTTACAATTATTTGTGGGGCCGCTGTTGACCCTCTTCCAATTTCAATTAGACTTTGCTTCTAGCAAACAAACAAACTCCCATATGTAAGTATATTTGAATGACAGACAAATTAAAATTTGTTATTAGTATTTGTCCTAAGCGCAAACAAACTCTACAAATTTGTACAAGGAAAAAGTCGACATTTGTTCGAAAAGCAGAGCAAACATTTTCAGTTGATGGAACAAAAAATTCCTAATAGCTGGAACACTTGTTATTTCATTTTAATTAAGTTAATTGCGGAGATTTTCATGTCATTGAGCGATTTGTTGTGCCAAGGCAGAGGTGTATCCTGAATGTTATCGTAGTACTCATAGGGGTTGATTGTTCAAAGAGGGCCTGGGTAATCGATTGATGGCACTAGCACCTTTAACGCATACTCAGTCACACATTTGAACATTTGCACTACCGTTGTTGTTTTTTTTAGCACTCGGAGCTTTCAACCCCCTTAAAAAAGGAAAAAAAATGTGCACAGATTTGCGTGCGAATTATGGGAAAGTGCTATGAGAACAGCCAAATACATTTCGCACATTTGTCTTGTGATTTGCACAATAGTCGAAAAATTTTGGATGACACTGTATTGTATTGTATATACTACTTGGCGAGTAAATATTTGCACTTTAAATGAGAAATCTGTGTGGAATTTTTAGTGCCTGAAGCAAGTCCAACAGTTGTTCAATAGCTTGGTTAATCTGTAAGGGACCAGCTGCAAACAAGAGTGCTAGAGTGGAGTAGAGTTCCTACAGCTGCAATGTCTCTGAAATAGAAATTCCTGCTTTAGAAAGCAGAAAGAAATCTCATTTTATAACTTAATCAAGGCAGCTGTGCGTAATATGAGTGCCGCTAATAGCACGCATGGGCTTTGAGTTTTTTTCTAGCATAGTATGCGCTTATGTGGCTGTAACTTGTGGCCACTGTGGCACCACAAAAACTGGCAACATTTGTTTGACCGACCAACACAAAAGCGCAAAACTTTTGGGGTTGCTTTTGGCCAACTGCAGTGGGGGGTGGCCCGGTGTCGAAAGTCATACATAAACGCGTTACGCGCTATCAATCTTGATTAGATGTGATTTTTGCTTTTAAGGCTTCGCACAAAAACATAAAAATTAACAGACAACATCAACGGAAACAAGCATTTCGAGCTTTATAAAGGGGAAGATCTACGAAGAAGTTGTCAACAAAAGATGCGCACGTGTCCAACAATATGTAAGAGTATTACTTAGAGCAGGGGTCTTACAGTTCCGGGGAGTTTGGTTTGTTGCTGCTGCGCCTGGTTGGGTTCAAAAGCCATTTGGCTTTTAAGGAAATTGCCAGCGCTGAGATTTAAATCAAATACGCTGCTCTAGGGGGAAAATAAGTTTTCAATTTTAATGGCAGCTACAGTTACATACTAAACGTTGCAACTCAAATTCAAAATGCAAACAACTTTTGAAATGAAAACATAAAAATGTCGATTTGTATAAATTTTCTCATTATTTTGCACCGTTTTGTGGTAATTTCAATAAATAATAAATCCCTACTGTGTGCGCGGCCCAAAAAAATAAAACCATAGAGTAAAATTTGCAAGGGGACTAGCAAAGTCTATATACTCTACAAGAGCCATACAAATCTTTTATGTTTGGAAAGCAGGAATTAAAAAAAAAAATCCACAAATCTAAAATTTTGTCAGTGCTAGCGTAATTCAAACACTATTAAGTCGTCGAATCGAATTATGATATAAAAAGTTACCCAATATATACATTAAATTTAAATGTTTGTTTTTTTTTTCGATTTATAATAATTTTCTCCCTTTTTTATTTTAAAGATACTGTTACACGAAAAGTTATTTTTACTACTTAAAAAGATGGCGTACGTTAAAGTCGGGCGCAGACGACTTTAGGATACCCTGTACCACCATATTGCAATTAATTCCGACACATTGCTTAAAACCTCCAAAAGATATTTTATACGGTGTTTTTATAAAAAAAAAGAAAAAAGTCGAATTTTGCACCAAAAAATTTTTTTGACCGATCGGTCCTATGGGGACTATATGATATAGTCAACCGTCTTTGATCAAAATTAGTGCACTGATTGGGAACTATAAAAAACTTCCGACTGCCAAATTTGGTTATGATATCTTCAAAACCAAACGAAAAACAACGAATATTGTAAGAAAAAGCGTTTTTTTGACCGATCGTTCCTATGGGAGCTATAGGATATAGTCAACCGATTTTGATCAAACTTGGTGCAGTGTTTGGGTACTCTAAAAACATTCTAAATGCCAAATTTGGTTACGGTATCTTCACAAACTACCGAATCACAACGAATTTTGTACAAAAAACGATTTTTTGACCGATTGGTCCTATGGGAGCTATATGATAAAGTCAACCGATTTTGATAAGATTTGGTACAGTGCTGGGGGTCTCTAAAAATCTTCCGATTGCCAGATTTTTTTCTTTTTTTGATTTTGTTTATCTTCATAAACAAACGAATTATCCATCTAAAACTTTTGCTTTTTCTCGAGGTCCTCTGAAACACCCCTATGTGAGCTATACAATGTAATCCCGATATCAAATAAATAAAATAAACTTGTCTCCTATGGATTAATAAGGGATCTAATCTGAAAGTTTGGTTGCTCTAGCGCTTACCATCTCTGAGATCTAGGCGTTCATACGGACATACGGACCGACGGAAATGTGTATATCGACTTCTCGAGTTACACTGATCATACTTTAGGTAACTTTGAGGGGTCTCCGACGTCTCCTTCTGTACGTTACATACATTTTCGGCTTGCACAAACACATATACCCTTCGTACCATACGGTACAGGGTATAAAAAGATGCCTATATAGTTTTAAAATTTGTTTATTTAAAATTTTGTATGCCTTTTACAAAAGGTAAGGGGTATATTAGGTTTTTATGTAAGTTACCTCCAATAGAGTCAAGAGCCTATTCGTCTGTTCATCTGTGCGAACGCTTACTATAAATCTCGGAGACTATAACGAAACTGTATATATGGACTTCTTTCTAGATCAAGGTATCCACCGCAAAATAATTTTAAAATGCTTTAATTTCTAAAATCTTAAAGTAACAGCTTTATTTAACTTAAGTGTAGGAAATAAAAAAATTCTTGGATTAATTTCCAGGGTCATTAAAATCGGAGAATAAACCGCGCAGATATCGCCTTCGGCTTCGCGACTTAAGCCAAGGGACCAGATTCGATTCCCAGCCGAATTTTTTTAAATTTAAATTTTTTTAATTTTAAGTCTTTTTTTGTTGTGCAATAATTACATAATATATATTTATATAATTAAAAATATAATATTATATAAAGGTGGTTTCTTAGCAACTTTCTTTTTGGCAACACTATTTTTGTCAGCTCAGCTGTTTTTGTGTCTTGTGTTACAGTCAAACATGTTCAGTTTGGGCTACAATTTAATCATGAATCGACTTACAAACGAACAACGCTTAGAGATTATTGAATTTTATTTTAAAAATTCATACTCGGTTAAGAAAGTGCATCGTGCACTCCTTCCGTTTTATGGTCAGTTTAGGCGACCTTCTGAGGCGGCTATTCGAAATGTAGTGACTAAATTTCGAACCAAATTAACATTTTTGGACATTAAACCCTTCATCACGCATACGTAGAGTTACAGACAGAGGAAAATATCGCAGCTGTATCCGCCAATGTTGTTGATGACCGTAAGTTATCGATTCGGCGCCGTTCGCAGCAATTGGGCCTCTGTTACTCCACTACGTGGAAAATTTTGCGGAAGGATTTGGTGCGATAATGGATGCCACACGCCCTACCACACCGGCAAACTTTTGGTGAATAGGCGCTGGCAAAGTTGGATGAAGATCCACTTTTTTATCGGAAAATTGTTTTTAGCGACGAAGCTTATTTCTGGTTGAATAGATACGTGAACAAGCTAAATTGCCGTATTTGGTGTGAAGAGCAGTCAAGCTTCTGGCAAGAACTGCCAATTCATCCCCAAAAAGTCACTGTTTGGTGTGGATTATGGGCTAGTGGCATTTTGAACCCTATTAAGAAATATCGTTTTTCCCGGAAATCAAATTAAATGAAATTAATTTAATATCATAACAAATGCCGCATGACAATAGTGTGAGTCGATTAGACAGAAAATAAAATATTTTTTTTATATCGCGCAAACAAAAAATTTAATGTAAAATACAAAAAAAAAAAAAGGGAATTTTTGTCGAGAATACTTTCGCATTATTTCCGACGTTTCGAAAAGTGTAAAAGCTACTTGGTTACTATTCCAAAGAAACTTTTTTTAACATTCATTGAATGATCAAAATTTTTCTGCAGCTCAATTTAGTATACAAACTATTATAAAAGCGTTAGTTGTTGACTTTGAATGGGACCCTGCTCTGGAGATACAAAACATTGCATTATGAAATTGTAGAAGGTTGCAACCATGGAAATCTATCAATATATGAATTGTGAGAGATTTGTTTTGTTCTATCTCTAGCGATTAAGTCGCATTTTAGAGACCAGATTTAAACTTGTTAACAATGTTAATGTACTCCTTTTCAGGATATAACAATCCTAAGCGTACGAAGCAAAATAGCCGTACCAAATCCAAATTTGGCCAGACTCTTGACCGGCTGCAGTCTGAGCAAATTTATAGCAATTTCCATGTGAATTGAATGAAAAAAGCAAGGCTCAGGCGCCTCCAAACAAGCGCGACAACAAGCTGAGGTAGTCATTTGGCCAGTTAACCAGCCAGCCAGCCAGTTGGTCAGGCCAACAAGAAAAGTGCAGACTTTGTGGCTGCTGTCGACGTTGTTATCAACGCATTGCGGCAACGGGGCGTATGAGTGACGCGGCTGGTTACTAACCTGGCTAGCTGTTGGGCAGCGAACATAATCGTAAACAAATAAAATTATTGCTGCCGATCATGCACACAAATTTATGCACACCAATAGCACCAATAGCAGCAATAGTTGTAGTCTAGCTTCCTCCCTTTCCCCTTCTTCAGTTTATTGTGCACTAATTCTCTGGGTTAGATCTTTTGGCCAAAACGCTGGTAAGGCTAAGACGGTTGTTGCTGAGGTGTTGCCGCAAGCTGTGTGTTTGAAATATGCAACAACAGCGTGAGGAAACATGAAGGCAAAAGCTCAACACGGCACCCAGCGGGAAATGCATTTTCGCGTGCTAAAAACTTTGAAAAAAAGAAAAAGAAAATATGTGTCGGGGATTGGGATTAGGACTGGGGCATAATACCGGTAGTCAGTCAAGTTGGCATCACTGCAATGTTGTTGATCAGGCACAGTGGGTTGATAAGAAAACAAATTCAAGACCATAAAAAAAACAATGTAAACAATAAGGAAAATTTATTTTTAGTCAAATTAATTCTAACAATTTAACAACTTGAATTATAGAGAATTAAAATTTTCTTTTCAAAAAAGCCTGAGTTTTGTAAATATTGATTTTCAAAATCGACGCTGGACAACTTAAGAAAGATTCGGATTTTAAACTGTAAAAAATGTTCTTCACAAACACCAAAATTTTCAAATTTCCGCATAGATTTTAATATAATCGGCTTGTATTCTGTTCTGTATTAGTGGTGAGTAGAGAGGTGTGGGAAAGAATCCTTCAAATAAATAAATAATTTTGGTATAAGCCATATGGGGCCCTACTGCTTTCTGGCAAAATTCTTTTTTGAATTATATTATTGTATATAAATACATTTTTTACCACTGTACTGCGTTAACTCCAGGTGTTTACTGTCTTTATATATATATATATATATACATCTTTGTGTGTGTGTTTGTGTCTACAGTTAGATGCTTAAGCTCGCGACTATGCAATTTTCGCTTTATGTTAATGATCATTATGTTGCCAGCAACATGTTGCTAGCCTATGATTTGGGGTGTTGCCACAATAGTGCATGTGTGGCAAGTTGGTTGTGAAGACATCGCGTTGCAACTCTCACAGCTAATGAAGACTTGAGCATGACGTGCTGATTAAGATCGTCTGGCATGGTCAAATATGGTCAACTAGCGGACATCCTGAACATTAATGCGACATTTTAGCTAAGAGATTTCTATGGACTCATATGTTGGCCTTAATGGACATGGGGTTGTGGCTAAGATGGGTTGTTTGTTTTACTTATGGGCCTCTGCGTGTGAAATGAACTGATAAATACATAGTAAAGTACTAAAGTTGAAAAGTATTATAAGCTTGTGCAAAGTCCACATCATCATTAGAACAGTTGTCAGTTGGCTGTCTGATGTACAAATTTCCCAAAGGGAATGGGCTCTCTGGCTCTATTTGTTCCATTTAAGGGGTTGTTTGTTGCACCCTATTTTTCGTCTCGTCGTATCAATGACCATCAGTCAATGACGCCCTTCTCTATGTTTTTGTAGTTGCTATTCTTTCTGCCATTTGTTTGACTTGTTACTCTTCTTGTTGTCATTGTTGTTGTTGTTAGCTTTTAGCATAATTAAACGACACATGCCACAAAATGCACTTCTATGGTTTGGTTACCCGGCTAGGTCGAAACTGGGTCCGCCTGTTTTCAACGGCGTCATCATCGTTCGACATGGCATCCATATGTTCTATTAGCAAAGGCGCAAATGCCATGCCATACCATGCTCTATATACGAGTTTATGGATGAAGCTCCGTATGTTTCAAAAATTTGTAATGAACATAAGGTTTAATTTTGGTTTGTTGTCACACCCGCTGCACTTCACTTCCCTCAACTAGTCTGCTCTCATCTGCTGCATTCTCTAATTTAATGCAAATGAGCAGGGCTTGTAGTCCTGCTGATGGATGGATTATCATTGTTATCAGCTCTATTCTTCCTCGTTTCTAGTTCTAAATACACTCTTTTTCATGCTGCTGTTCTATGGCTTTGACACTTTGAACCCAACTATTTGACAAGGTGATTGATTGTCTGGTACTACGAAAATTTAATTAACAACGAAATGAATACAAAAGAGCGAACAGGTGTGGCTTAAATTAAGATTGAGTTGATCCTCAAATAATTGAGAAAATTTTAAATGCAATTAATTTAATATGAGAACATCAGTGATGCCGGAAATAAGGTATTTTTAAAAAAATTGCTAAAAAAAAATTAAAAAAAATACGCTAAGAAAAGCCTAAACTTAAGGGCTTATATATCCTTACATTCTTCAGAATAAAAAGGATTGTAATTGTAATTTTTTATGAGTTAGGCAAAGGCCTATATGCACTGCGACCAATTTGATCTATTGTGCACCCCTTTATATTTAGACGTTAAGTATGTCGTGGAAACTGACCAGCTCTTTCACAGGGAGATTTTGTAGATCTTCATCTTCTAGTAGGTATGCACCTAAAATTTTGTGTCTCCTGTGGCCTAGTGCCTCACAGTTTGTGATCAGGTGTTCCATGGATTCTTCTTCATCATATCTATTCTATGTAGGTGTTTTTGCAGGCGAAGTGCCCTGTGCTGAAAATTTCGTACGGAATATCCCATTTGGGATTTTTTTTTTATATGCTGTTTTGTCATTCCGTGCGAAATTTTTCATTCAGCGTATGGGCCTTTAATTGTAATTTGTTAGCAAATGAATATTTGAAATATTAGGGTAAATAAAGAAATTGAATTGTATTGAATATTATTGAACTTATTTGAATAAGAATTGCAGTATAGTTTGGGTTAGCTGCACTACGACAGGATGGATCTAATACACTACTAGCCCTAGAGCTTGTTGGGCAGAACAATTCCCAAAGCAAACATAATTATGTATTTTGGATGGTTCGAAAGGGATTATATTGAGGATCGGGATTTTATGCTTGTCAAAAAATGATATTCTTCTTCTTCTCGCTAGAGCGTTATATTATGCAAATATGCGGAATTTTTGCAAAATTGAGATATTTTCTTGAAACTATCAGATTAGGATCTGAGGAATTGCTTTGATATTGCATACAAATTTTACTCAAATCTCACATAACTCTTCTCACCGAACCGCACTATATAATCGATAAGCACAAACTAATTTCAACAATTGATCATCGACCCACAAGCTTATGGAAGTCCCTCAGTAACGACGTTATTAAAAAGAGGAATATGTATGTATATTATAGATATTAACTACTTCTTCTACTACGTATCTCTTATTCTAGTCAACATTGCCAAGAGTGCGCGATTTTCTTCTCTCGAAAGTTTTCATTTCATCTATGCACTTTTTTTAAGTGCTTTTGTTTTGAATGCGAAAGGCGCTCTTTAGACCTCCACCAAGCAACATAAATTTTTGACAATTACCAAAGAAAATTTTCGCAATTTCGCGCTCATAAAATTCAAATTTTAAACAGCCAAAGAGGGTAAAAAAAAAAAAAAAAATCGACAAATAATAGAAGTGAAAAACTAACGTGAAAAACAATTAAAATATTTGCAAGGCGTGTTACAACGCTGCTGATTTTTAATGATGTTTTATTGTCTGCTTCGACGGCGAGTGTCTGCCACAAATACAGACACACACAAGTGTGTGTGTGTGTGTGTGTGTGTGCAACATGATGATGATGATGTTGATGATTTTCTACTAAATAATTGAATGCAGCTGGTTGGCGGTTGTCGCATTAAATTTAGGTATCTTGTCGCCTCTCAGCCAACGACCGAGACAAGTGACTGACTGACTGAATGACTAACTGACTGACGTCAGAGTGCGCAAGTGTGTGTGTGCATGTGTTTGTGTGTATCTGTGTGTGAGCCCGACAATATAAATGAAGCGATTGCAAGTGTAACACAACAATGACAGCAACAATTGCAGCATTTGGCATTTGCCAACAACAGCAGCCACAACAAAAAAAATTTAACAATCATTAAATTGGTGCGAAGCCGAATTCGAAATACACTGCACCATTAAATTATAAGGCAACTTATATACACAAACTGGTAATCGAGTCGACATTAAGACTTATCTAACTCTGGCCTCTCAAAAATACTGCATTTCAAATATATCCGATTTTTATGGTGCAATAATTATAGTATGTTTCGTTTTATTCGAAAGACTTATAAATTATATCACGACTAACCCTAAAAATTGGCGTTGATATCGTGGAAAATATAGAGCTTTTATTTTTTTTTTGTGAGTAAAAGCAGGCATGAAAAAACACAAAAAATAAACAATTTTCTGACTACATATTCAAGAAGTTCAACTCGCATGTTTGGTTTTCCTAGCTTTTAGGCGAACATACAGACGGACATGTCTACATACACAATTTTCTCCTAATTGAAAGTTACCTTTGGGGCGTCTCCTGACTCTCCTTCTCTACTTACACTTATTTGCACAAACTTAATATAACCGTTATCTAAAGGTATAAAAATCGGGGCAGTGACAGTGAAATTTAACTTAGTCTTAAGAACTTTGGAAGTTTTCCAGCTTTTTTGGCAAGTAAAACACGAATATGCTTATTTACAGAAAAAAGCAATTAATTTCCTTATAAATTAAACAAAATTTGTATGGCATATACGATATATTGTATGGGCTTGAGAACTGACAGATCTGCTCCAAAAACTCATTTTCGTAAAAATTGTAACATATGATTATTCTGAGCATCATAAATACCTTAAGTACCCTACGGATACAGGGTATAACAACTGACAAAGGTCTATTAATAATTTTTTTTTGGTGCAACGATCGGCAGCAGCCGCCAGCCGCAGCAGACGACAGCGGTGGCAACTAACGATCGACAACTGCAACGCCAACTGCCAACTTGCAACTGGTGGCAACTGCCTCCGATGACGTTGACGCAGACGGCGACGCAGACTTGCAGACAGCTTGGCAATGCGTCGCGTTGGCTTTTCCAAAAATAAAAGCCAAACTAATGAGCCGGCAACATGCAACATGCGGCAGCGATGCCAGCGACATTGCAACGCACGTGCAACAAATACGAAAAAATTTACAACAAAAAAAAAAAAATAACAACAAAAAAATTGTTAAAAACATTCATACAAATAATTGATGACTGTGGCTTACAATTGTTGTTGTTGCTGTTGTTGTTGTTTCTGGCCAACTGGCTGCTGATTGACAGCAAATGGCGACAAAAATCCACATCTGATTGACAACTCAATTGCCATAGTTTCTGTGTGTCTGTGTGTGTGCGGCCAAAAACTTTAATTGATTTTTTAAAATTTTAGCCAAGACTAGAGTCGGGTTCGTGATCAGGATTTGCTTATCACGACCAAATTACGACAAAGCTATCATACGTACATATAAGGCAGATTCTTCTTTAGAAAATTGATTAGAAAAAATTTCAAAAGTTGTCCAAATTTCATTGTCAATGCTTTGACATCTAAATAGCATAAGAAATATAGTTTTTGTTATTAGAACATTCACAAATTTTAGCAAAAAACACGATTTATTATACAAATTTATCTTAAAAAAAAAAGATATTTCTAATGGATACTGAGAAAACTATCTTTTCAAAATTCCAAATTAGGTATTGTAAAACTAAAATCACGCATAAGTTTTTATTATTTCTCTGATGCTGTTCTACTCATTATTGACATCCGGGAAGAACTTTTGGGATATATAACATTCTTTAGCTAGCACAGTGAAAAAATAACGAAAATTCATTGATTTTTTTTTTCACTGCGTTTTGGAGATTGGAGAAATTGTTAAGATCGATATTATTATATTCGACTATAACACTTTTCTATCACCTCTAATAACATCGTAACTTTTGGACGAATTTGACTAATTTCAAACCATCAAGGACACACTTTTTTCGTGCAGTTTTTCTGAGGCATATTTAAGAGTCCCATATACGATATCTCTTAAAATCAGCTGAAACACTTGGTTTAACCCGTTTTCCAAAAATCTCAATCTCGAAACATTCCGTATAAAACTGCTCGACTTTTCCCAAGCTCTTTGGCCATCTCATCTAACTGCACAATCCGTCTCACTGCTGCTACCAAGTGCAGACTACAAGATCATGATTTATTGCAACAAATGCAATGCGGGAAACTTTCAAGTCCAAAATAGACAAACATTCACAACACAACTTAATTATTTTCTATTGGAATTTTATGTTGCCACTTCAAGTTCCTCCCGCTACCTCATCGTGCCACCTCGTGGCTTAAAAACGCTCATTTGTCATAGGTAAAACAAATGCTGGTCCTTGGTCTCCCGGTCCATGCGTTTTCAGGCGCGTGTCTATTTTGACTGTCAAAATTGTTTTGCGGCTGTTACTGTTGACATTTTATTATGTTTGACTGTTTGTGTGTGTGTGTTGTTATTGTTGCATGTTTTGGGGGATCGGGCCTTGTTTTTGCTGGGATTGTATTATATGTGATGCAGACAAATGGGATTTACAGCATATGACCTCTAAACTGTAGCAGGTCAACAATGCTGTTTGTATGAATTGAAGTGAAAGAGTTGGCCAAATCTTTTGGAATAGTCTAGTTTTACGATTTCATCATTTATTTATTTTATGTTATGAATATCTCTATGACAGGCTTTAAGCCACTGCAATGCGTTACGAGGTGGAATAAGATAAGCTACAAAGAAAATTTAATACAAACGGAGAAATAAACGCCACCTAAATCTTAAAAATATTTCTATCAAATCTACAAATTAATATATTTGAATTTATAAGAAATATTTACCAGTCTAGCAAAAGGGATGGCTTGCACATTCACTTTCAGGAAGTAATAGAAGTTATTGATAAATAAATACTTAGAGTTAAGATTACATAATTTTTTATACCTATGTATTAATATCTCCAACACGATTTTAGGCTTTTAGATTTAACTTTATATTTATTTTAATATTATAGATGAACAGGTTAAAAACACCTAAACACTAAAATTGTACATATCACTTAATTTTCCTGAAAATGTTATACTAATAAAAATGAATTGAATTGAAAAAAAATGTATTAATTTTGCCCACCTTGATTTCCCTCTGGGCAAACTCCTAAGTAAGTAAAATGGCACGCTAAAACTGAAAATAAAGTCGAAAATTTTTGAGATAATTCGAAAAAAACATTTTTCGAAATTTAAAAAAGTGTCTTTACTTAATAGCAAATATCTCTGGTTGTACTTAAATGATTTTGATCATTTTTTTTACTAAGCTGTAGACAACTGAATTACACATCGATTATTTTTGAAATATATTGTTGTCAATTCACGGTTTGGTCATTATTCGTAATTTTCGGAAAATTGTTGAGAAAAATTCTATTTCGAACGTAAATTTGAAAATTTAAAAAAAAATTTGTATACAGTTTATTGATGGCTCGTAAAATTCGATCGATTATGAAGAAAAATTATAGAAGTAACGGAAATTTTTGTAAAAAGTACAAAAAGTCTTTTTTTTTAGATGGATAATTTGTTTGTTTATGAAAATATAGTAACCAAATTTTGTGTTTGGCAGTTTTTTACAGTTCTCCCACTGAACCAAATTTCATCCAAATCGGTTGACGTCGTCTTTCGCATGTTTTTGAAGATATCGTGACCATATTAGCATCCAAGCACTGCATCAAATTTGATAAAAATCGGTTGATTAGATCATTTACCTCCGTTAGAACCGATCGGTCAAAAAAAACATTTTTATGACATAACTTGGTTGTTGATACAGATATCGAAACCAAATTTGGCATTCGGAAGTCTTTTAGAGTTTCCAAGCACTAAACCAGATTTCATCAAAATCGGTTGACTATATTATATAACCCCCATAGCACCGATCGGTCAAAAAAACGTGTTTTGTGAAAAATTCGTTTTGTTTCGTCTGTTTATGATGATATTATTTAATATATTTCAGAGTTCTGAAACAATGTACCGGATTTAATTGCAATGTTGTGGTAGAGGGTATAGTATAAGGCACGCCATCTTCCTTTAAGCCATTACATAGCTGAATTCAATCTCTCCTGTTATTGGTTGTAAAACTAGTAAAATTATGTCACGGCTTGATTTGATGAGGTGTAAACAATATCAGCTTGGGTAGAAGATTTAATATTATGTAAAAGTGTCAAGTCTAAAATTTATGAACGGTAAAGACTGCTTAGAAAAGTAAAAAATAATATTGTCTTTATTAACGCTGAACCAAGAAGACTTTTAACTTGAAAAGAGCTTATAGCGCTTCTATGCGGATGTGTTAAGCATAGCTTAAAAAAAAGAAAACTCTTCAGGTAAGGTGTCTACTACAGCCTTAGTTAGTATAAGAGAGATCAACCAGCAACCAAATAGGATTTTGTAGACATCTTTGCACAAACAAATCATCTTTTTAGATGACCTCATCATCTTTGTTGCTTATGACGTTTTCATTCTATTTCGCTTATCTTATGCCATTAAATGCTCATCTGGTTTGTTAGTTCGTCATTAACTTTATCTCTCTCCATTTTCTTACCTTTCGTTTGAGGCCAGTCAGCTGGTTACAATGTTTTTATGACTTGCAACAAATGTTATCTGCCAAAGGTAAACAAACATCAACAACTTGCCAATAATAACCAATCAATAAACATAATTTCAGACAAAACGATTGAGTAGCAACAACAACAACAACAGCAACAGCAACAACAAGAGTAAGCAATATGTAACAAGAAAATTGAACATCTTTAGATTTAGTCGTGGTGGCAGCCCCACAATGTTGCAAGTGGCAGGCAGCTGTTGCCAGCAACATGAGCTAGCAGCAATAGCAACAATAAAAGTCAGCTTGTATATATGTATATACATAGTACTTTCTAAGTAGGCAAAAACTTAGCCTCCCCCTTCTTGGGTGCACCCTAGTTGTCTGCTTTTAAATGAATTACGAGTGCAACAACAACAAGCTGCAATCCCAGTTGCTGTTTGCATGCAGCTGCAATGTTGCTGCTGTTGTATCTGTAGCTATTGGCAATGTTGCTTGCTTGCATTGGTGGCAGGTGTTGCTCGCTTGCTTGCCAAGCTGACTGGCTGCATAATGAATTCATACGCTGGTAGCATGCCTCCTCTCTTCCCCCACCCGCTCGCCACAGCCATCCGCTTCCCCCTGCCAGCCAGCCCAACCCCTTTACACCCAATCTATTATGCACCCCATATTATAGATATTTCATTCATATATTCAATCAGCGCCTCGATGCGATTTCTTCTGCCAATGCTCTGCCGCCTTGACTAGTTTTAGCTACATATGTATCTGCATCTGCATCTGTATCTGGCCAGCTTGCTGCATAAACAGGTGCAATTTCTTGGCATTTTCTAATTATTTTTAGTCAATATCTCTTTGCTTGCGTTTATTATGTCTTTTCACTGATATTAAAGCGAGCTATTTGCACGTTAGTTGCCCATAGTATCTGAGATTGCTCATAAATTTCATTCAGTTTTTATTGCACAATTTTGTAAACAACAAGTGCATTGCAATGCCGTTAATGTGATTTATTTATATACTTTATACATACATATGCATCTTAGACAGTGCATATAAAAGGTGTGGAAATACCAGGAGCGGGAGGAATCAAATTGTTTTGTATGCAAGCAATACAAATGAATTAGCAAATGCAATACAATTCGCCATAGTGCACCTGCAATCCATAAAATAACAAGAATAACAATAGCTACAACAAAAACTTGAACATTTTCTGTGTTTATTGGTAAACTTTTAGGAATTTTTATTCGAAAATTAAAAGCAGATGAACTTAATGCCGTAGTGCATTTCAGCGCCGCCATAGATCATCAGAAGTAGAGAGCGGCATATTCTGCCAAATGGACTTGAAAATTGCTCAAGGCATTAAATGTCGCAGATTGGGCTGATCATCCAAAAGGCAGCCATATATATAAATACTACCTCAGAACTATTTAAATACATTGCTACAATGTTGTGGATGCAGGGTCTGCTCCATTTATTAATATGCTCTTACTAGGGGTTTGGTTAATTTTGAGTGTCATTTGGTGCAAGCAATTTAGTTTTAGCCCAGTTATCTTTTTAACCAAACCCATTACTTAGAAAGAAAGCTAAAAAGCTCGCTTAAGAGACAGGCGCATTTTTTGGAATTTTAACTAGAAAACTAGCCAAACCTACCATTATTTTGGCACTTGGAATCGATTTCTAGAACTTATTTGCCTGGGTTCGTTCGGTTTCGATTAAAAAATATTAAAAAATAATGCCCAAAATGTGGTGTTTATCATGGTTTCATATAATATTAGGCTGTAAACTCACCAAAAGTATTGTTTACGTCTTTACTTCTTATTCTCATTTACGGAAGTATGTATGTCCTATGTCCCACTGCACATTGGGCTAGAAAGCCCATTTTTTGGCTAACATTAAAAAAACTCATAAAAACAAAATCGAATTTTAACATTACCATTTTATTGTGCATACCCTAGTTACAAAAAATTCACAAATATTATTGATTTTATAGCAACCCTGAAGTTTTGGCAACACTTCAAAGGTACATGTTCGATCAGCTGCGAGT
Organism: Chymomyza costata; assembly: GCA_018150985.1. NCBI lineage: Eukaryota > Metazoa > Arthropoda > Insecta > Diptera > Drosophilidae > Chymomyza > Chymomyza costata. The sequence goes on along the minus strand of JAECWU010000128.1, from coordinate 130,929 downwards.
TGGAGTAAAAATGGCTTAACTTTTTGTTAACTTTGCCTGCTTGTATATTTAATTATTTTGAATAATAAGTAAATATTAATAATGGAAAATAAAGGTATTGGTATGTAAAATGTTTATGTTTATAAGGCGTTTGCTTATATTATATCTATCTATTATGGAATAAAAACTAACTTTCTGCAATCTTTTTATTTACTAAGTTACATTTCGGTTATTGTGATTTTGTATCTATCGTTGAGTTCTACTATACAACGCTTAATGTCTTGATTGACAAAAATCGAAAGAGACCGATGTTTTGCGCTAGATATTTCATCAACTTCTACACGATCTACTTTTTGTCAATGGGAATTCACATTAAACTTGACATACTTTAATAAGTAAATATGCATTGCAGCTGGTTAATTTTTAGTTATTTTTGCATTTTCGAGTAACCTGTAGGCTTTCAGCAGTGGCAGTCTGATTTCCTGCTATATCATTTGGTGCTTTACAATTTTTTAGTAACACGTTTTTAAAAACAATATCATCGACTGGACGACTTTATTGGCCATAACAAAATGTGACATTTTTGCTGTTTTTTTCGCCTTCTCTAAAGAAAATAGCCCAATAATTGTTTTGCCACAAATATTCTCTTTTTTGGTCATTTAATGATATTTTTATTGATCTCGTATGGATACAAAAATTTTGACGCTACACACTGTAAAAATTGCCAAGTCTGTCATTAGAATTAACTTACAAAAATCGCTACTTCTTTTTATATACGGCGTCTCAATTTCAACACATATTTTTGGTATAAAGCAATTAATGGTTAAAATTGTACTGAAAGGATCTTTAAGAAACATGTCGATTCTAGTCAATCGATTAATAAATCTCAATATTTTACATGCCGACATAAAAGATGGCGTACCCTGTATGTATTTTGTTCATACGAATCAAGATATACAAGTAAATATTTATATTTCTAATTATAAGAAAAATTAAAAATTAGAATCTAATAAACATTGTGGAAGAAGACTGCTTTTGACTGTTATATTTGTAGATATATGTACTATGCACGGCATTTTTAAGGAAATTAAAATAGTTAATTGTTAAAAAAAAGGGATCAATAATATCTTTAATAAAAAGTGTTTCGAGTTAGAAAAATTGTTTACAAAATTTACTCACATAAGTAAATAGCTTCCAACTAATCGATCTCCAGTGTATATGAGCATCGACGCAAACGTAAACTTTTGATAATACATTTTTTTCTGTATGCAACAATTTTTAATTTCAGTCAACAGCTGTAAAACAAAATTGCAATTTTGCAGCAGCTGCAACAACAACAACAACAACACAAGCAACAAACATTTTGCCACTTTAACGTGGAAATTAAACGACAACATTAATTAACTTGCAATTTAGCATAAATACATCATCAGCTCAGCAACGGTTGCTGCTGCATCGTCGAGATACAAAGATACATTTCACTCTGGGAAAAGAGAAAAATGAAAATTGTGTCTTACTGTGTAAATAGCATGAAAAGCGGACGCGCACAGTGTGAGCTGGAAAAACTTGTCGTTGGAGCTGTTGCTGGACTCCAGCTGGTGATATGTATTGGTGGCTCCGGCTCTGGCCGCCTGTCAATATGAAAACTGCTCCAGTTTAAGCCGGCGCACGTTTTAGACAGTCAGCGGCAAGTAGCCTTGTTTTTCCTTAAAACTCTTTTTCGTTTTTCTTTTTATCTGTTGCACACCTGTTGCAGTTGTTGTTGTTGTGTTAGTCAGCAAGATAACCGCTGGGAAATACCAGTTGGAGGAGCTGCTCGATCTATCGACAAGGTGTTGCACAGACGCCGTGGGTCGACAACGACAACGACAACGACGACGGCGACGAAGACTCAGATTCAAACTCCAAAGTCTCCGACTGACTTGTTGCCAATTCTGCCCATTGCTATTTGTTACAGTTACGTTGTTGTTGCTGTTTGCTGTTTTTTGTTGCTGTTGTTGCAACTTGACTTGGTCTTATGCAGATTGGTTATGGCCGATAAGGTTTTTCCATTGGCAGCTCTGCTATGCACATCTAATAGTCTTTCCTTTTGGCCATCGCCATCGTAGCCATCTACGTCGTCGTCGTCGTCTTTGTCGACGTCTTTGTGGTTCTCTAATTGCGGGGCGTTGTTATGAGTTTGGCTTTTGTTTTTTTTCCTATACCTTGGCAATTTGTCTAAATGACACTAACTAATTGCAAGATTAACGCCCCATAACTGGGTGGGACCATAGACAATGTGCAAGTACTTTCACCATGGTCTTAACCCGCTGTTGACTAGGTCAATCAATTTGATGACTCACCAAAGAAACTCAGATTAAGCCAAGAAGATGCGGAAGAATTGTCGAAATCTTGCAGATCTTTTAATAAATAGATCGCTGAAGTTTAAGGCATATTTAAAAAGAAATCATATAAGGATTTTCAAATATTGAATAAAAACTTTTCATAAAATAGTAACTCATAAAAAGAGGACAGGTTTATATTATGAGATTCTTTAATTGGGGCTTGAATAGACTTAAAGAAATTTCAATATTTTTTCATGAAACATTATTCCTGATTTTATTTATCTATTTCTGAATCCCTTTATATACACATTTATTTAAGTTGGTATATTTACAGTGTTGAGCAACAGCTTTTCGTCTAAGAATTTATATGAAATCTATTTTAATAGATTTATTATAAATGAGGGAAATTGGGAGCACCTTAACCTTAACAATTCCTTTTTGAAATCTATTCGTGGAATAGATCAGAGGCAGGTGAAAGAAAAACAAAGTTTGCTGGAATAATTACGAGCAACATTCTTCAAAGCCTAATAAGTTGAGTTATATCAACGACCTTGGAGTGGTAAAAGTCCTAAGTTTAGTTTTTCATTTATTATACGTATGCTTAAAAATTTCAGAAAATACGAAGATGGAAAAAAATCTCACAGCGCTATGCCATTAATTTTGGAAAAACCTCGGCAGTACTATTTGTATAAAAAGGTAGATTTAAGACAAGTTTGAGTTATATATTATACATATATTTTTTTTTATTTTAACATATTAAATCTAGTAATTGAACTTAATATTAATTTAACGAGCACTAGCAATAAGTTTATTGATGATTAATAATTTAGATTCCGATATTTTTTTTTTTACAAAAGAGTATATTCATTTCTAAAAAAAATGTGTGTAACACATAAAAAAAAATAAAAAAAAGGTATAAGTAGTTTGTAATATAAACGGCTTGGGAAGCTTGCAAAGATCAAAGCCCCCTAGTTTTTAATTATAATTTTGAAAACTGGCTTTCAAAATAATTTTGTTATTTTATTGTAAAAATTTTGCAGTAATTAAAACTTGGATTTGTGTTTATGAATTCACGAAATAGCATTCAGGACCTAATAGCTCCGACGCACCTAGATTACCAAATTAGTATACATATAAATTTATTTACCAAGAAACAAGTAGTACGTATACATATATACAGATATGACTAATTCTATTCTGATTTGATGCTAATCTTAAAGGGGTATTAGGGGTCACCTCCTTCTACACACAATGTGCTTCGGCACGGGACTAAGAATTGTTTACACTTACATTGTTGCTGCTTTTCTCTCATTGATGTTGGTCATAAATTAAAAACCAAATATTTTCATTATATATATACATATGTATATATATTTTTTTTTGTATTTAACTTTATTATTAAAGACAACATTTAGCTTTGTCTTTTTCGTGAAAGACGAATGAATTGCTCATAGACTGGCAGCGTTTTTCAAATTTTTGTTAATTTGGCGCGCAGCTGCTGTCGATGTATCTTTTTTTTGTTTATGTTTATATGGTTGTATCTCAAGCGGCAGCGGTCAGTCGAGCAGCTTTTTGCCAATTGAATGGCCTCAGCCTATGTATCTACAATAATATGTTTATGATGCCGACGGCAATGTATTTAAATACTTAAAGTGTCAATTGTTGTGACAACTCATAGACATAAAAAATAAAGACAACAAACGTAACAACAACGACAACACCAACAACAACAAGAACAACAAGCGTGAAAATGATGCAAATGAATGTCACAGACGGGAGAATGAATGTCCGACTAAGTCTTTTGGCCGCTGTCTGGCTGCAGGTGCGTATGAGTAACATTGAAATGCGAGCGCACTCTAACTAAACCATAAATCTGTTGGCCATTTAGTGTCCATTATATGCATAGTACAATATATTTATTTATTTTAGGTTGTTATATATCTGATTTTTAATACCTTTCAGATTGAAAGTCAGTGGCGGATCCACGGGCGGTGTTTCGAGTCCGGACCCCCCCAAAAGTGAAGTTCAAAGTTTCTTATTATACAGGGTGGGCCAGCTGTTGGTTTGCCTATGTCAAGTTCAAAACTACTCAATTTTAGTCATGGATCGTTTAACAACCGAACGCACAGTTTTAGGCCAGTTTAATCGACCTTCCGACTCCGGAATCAAGAAAATTATTGACCGGTTCGAGTCTACTGGTCCAGCGGCTGGCACTACACCATATTTGCATGCTCGTCCGGCTCGTACACGAGATAATATTGATGCAGTTCAGTGTCAACGAGTCGCTGGGTGAACAGACGCATGATCGTTCGCAAGAACTACTCATTGGACCTAGGACCACTTTGTGTCGAATTTTGCATACCTATCTGCATTAACACGCTTACAAGATTCACGGATTACTATCAGCGTTGCTTATTTGTCAATGGATGAGAGAACAGCCAGATGGGTGTTATTCAAATATTATCTTTAGCGTATGAAGCCCATATGCCACAAATCGGGAGCAGAAAATCCAAGGGAGTATCACGAGAATCCACTTCATCCAGAAAAGCCACTGTTTGGTGCGGACTATGAGCAGGCGGCATCATTGGGCAGTACTTCTTTGAATACGAGGCCGACCAGGCGGTTACCGTCACTCCGATCGCTACAAAGCCATGATATCAAAATTGATGGTATGGATGCAAACGAGCTTTGGTTCTAGCCAAATGGGGCTACATGCGATATGTTATTTCGCGGCTAGTTCGGAGAGAGTTTAAGTATATTTCGCGTAACACCGATCACAATTGGCCGGCTAGATCGTATGACTTGACCCAGTTGGACTATTTTCTTTGAATTTCTTTGGGTTTTTGAAAATCAAAATGTATTCCAATAAGCCAGCAACACTTCGCGAGCCCCAAAACAACATTCGGGCTGAAATTGCAGACGTTTTACTGGAAAATTCATTGAAAATTACGATGTTCGCATACGGGCCTGTAGAGCGGGGAGACGACGGGGAAGAGCTTAAGTACGAGAAAAGAGCTTTTAACGAAACGCAACGTGTAGCAGAAAGCTAGATTTACAAAGAACCAAACAAAGTCAAGCAAAAGAAACAAACGATATGCGAGTTTTGGTTTTGTTAGTCATTAAAATGTTAGAGTCTAGCAGGCGTCACTTGCAAAGAGTAATAATATGGTATGAGCAAGTGATATTTTTATTTTACTGCTCAAATGCACTTACAGATGACATTTGAACAATTTGATTCGAATAAAATGTTGGTCATCCGAAATAAAAGTCAATTATATTAAAGAATTTAGTGGTAAAGCAAATAGATCTCAGCTATGCCAAAAAAAGTCTGGCCCATGTACGGCATTTTCGAAACTCTTTTTTGTTCACGCACACAGCCACAAAAAAATTGCATTAGTAGTTTTGCCCACCGCTGCTGTAGAGCCAGCCGCAGCGGCCATTTGGGGGATTTTTCCATACGTGATAGAGGTACTAGCCAATAGTAACCACCACAAATTCTGTTGTAAGATTCCGATTATTTATCGAGTTATCGATAACTGAAAATTTAATTTTGTTTTTTTTTACTTTTCATTGACAAGCCATATCTCTTTTTTTTCCACGATACATAAAATATTGAATTAGAACAATAAAATGTATTTTAAAGTTTTTTTTTCAATTTTAAAATTCAAAAGTGATTTCCCACTTTAAAAAAAGTCTTAATATCTATGTGTGCGAATTCGATGCGAAAAACAAAATAATAAAAAGTTAGTAACTCCTAGAATTGTAGAACCTATGATTATTTTAGTGATGGCACTTCGCATGGTCGCTATAGTAAACTTCACCTCCAAAAATGACAAATAAGCATAACTCCTCGGAATTGAAAGATAAAAGGTTCAAACTTGACATGAATCTTCATCTTGACATTTTAAGATCAATTTTGAAAGTAACAACGAATGTCTTGACCTCATCTACAGATATATAAGGTCAAAGGTTACAAAAATCGGTTTTTTCGCAAATAATATTTTACCCGTGCTTTAAAATTGTTCTGCATGTTCTAAAAAGTTGGAGAGCGTAAATTCTATTCTCTCTGCTCGTTGAAGTTCTTTATTTTGTATTTGCCAAGGTTGCGCCTGCTGAGTGTTGTCACTTTTGAAGCTTTTATTCTTTGACATTTGACAAGTAGAAACTACGCCATTACTAAAAATGGAACGATACACGCTTCAAAAACGCATTGAAATTATTAAAATTCACTACAAAAATGGTGAAAATCTACCATCGAAAAATCATCTTGACTGATGAGGCCCATTTCCACCTCGGTGGCTACGTCAACAAGCAAAATTGTCGCATCTGGGGCTCGGAAAACGCAAGAGTTATTGTTGAGAAGCCTCTCCATCCTCAACATTGGACTGTTTGGTGCGGTTTATGTGCCGGCGGGGTCATTGGACCTATCGAGGACATAGGGCAGCCACTTTGCGATTTGGTTATGGAAAATTTCATGAAAAGGATATGGTCCCGAAGGCGTGGTCGTGGTGGCCTTTTGGCTGATGTTGTTTTTCATTATTAACGGCATACCTTCCTCTTTATTATGAAATAAACATCCGATCATTTATCTCAAAAAATGACATTTTTCTTTGAATACCAAAATAACACCTCTTATTGGAAAACCCTATACATTGTGCGTACATACGTATGTATATTTATGTGGTTTGTTAAATGTCTCAAATGAATTGCCATTATACCGGCAGCGGCCATTTTGTATACGTTATGATCAGTCAAAGCTGACGTCGACGCAGACGCTGACGCTGACTGAACGCGCTGTAAATTTGTCAACTTTCGTTGGCTGCCGATATGGATTTTGTTTTTGTTGTTGTTGCCTTTTTGTATTTCTCGAGTTGATCACAGACCCCAAATACAAACACACCTGCTGTGCTCATTTCAAGTTGAGCTGCCATTAGCAGAGGCGGCGGTTTGCCCATTAGCGGCACCCGGTTGTCGACGCCGCTGCCGCCGCTGCTGCTGCAGCCTCTCGTTCAACATGTGGCGCACAGCTGCAACACGTCAAGCGTTGTCGACCAGAGTAGCCACCCACTGCCAGGGGGCACTATTTCTGTGCTGTGCACTTTATTACTGTGTCATCAGTGGAGTAGTCGGAATTAAAAAAAAAAAAAACCCCGCCCAATGGCGATTTCCTTTCCCTTCTGACCAATCTTTTTTTTTTTGGTTTCGAATATTTTCTTTTTCTTTCTGTTTGCACCTGTTTAAATGCATTTCGGTTTTTTTATTGATTGCATTTTGCAATTTGCATGAGCAACAGCCGCCGTTTTGATTCGTCGTGTATCAGTTGTTGTCGCAGTCGACGCCGCTGCTGACGCTGCTGCAACTGCAGTCGCGGTCATTGAGCTGCTGATTTGTTGCGTTTCTAAATTGTTTTTTTCATGTTCGAATTTTCCTAAATAATTTGTTGTTGCTTTTGGTTTTGTGCTTTTTGCGAGCTGCTGCAGCAGCTGCATAATGTTTGAAATTTATTGACAGCGTTGCCAATTTGATTTAGATACGCATAGAGTGTTTTTTTTTTTTAATATGTACTCTTTAACTAGTAAATAATATTTTAGGTTTGCCAAGTAGCTTGTTACGCTTTAATGCAAACTTAATTAAAGTGATTTGTGTCGTAAAACGAGTTTAAATTTTATAGCCAGAAATCTGGAAGCCTGAGAAGTGGCAGTAAACTGTACAAATCTGGTACTAGGTTTACAAAAAAGGCCTCTCAGTGGCACGACTTGTATCTCTTGGCAATCGGGCTTATCCCGAGCATAAAAATAATAGGTATAATGAACAAACTCTAAAAAACTCTTCTAACTCAATTTAATGGATTTCAAATATAATTAAGTAAATATAAAAAAATGGTACACCCAATAAGAGAGGGCATCACTAAAAAGCATTAATAAAGATTTTATTTTTTTTTTTTGGAGCAACTTTCTAAATGGTGATTACTGTCAAGTTGCCATGTGTTTTTTATTCAGTTTTTATTGCCATTTCATCATGGAAAGACTCACACCCGAACAACGTTTACAAATCGTACAATTATATTACGAAAATTCGCGTTCTGTGAAGAATGCTTTTCGCGCGTTTAGGCCATTATATGAAACCAATTCGGTGAACAATTAATTTTACGCTCCGGACCGGTGAATTTGCTACTGATATCACACCGTAAGACTATTTCCTTTGGGGCTACGTGAAGTCTAAAGTGTTTGTGGATAAACCAGCTACGATTGGAGCATTAGAGGCCTACATTACACGTGTTATTTTATACCGCCGATTATGCTCGAACGCGTCATCGAAAATTTGAACCTTCTTGGACGATTCTTTCTATTGATAATAAAGATTTTCCGATTAATTTAAAATTTATGTGTTTTTTTTTCCATTTAAAATAAAAAACCTCAAGATTGATGACGCTTTATGTTTTATTTTGAAGTGCACCTATGAAGGGATTCTTTATAGGGATTAAGTTTTAGTCCAAGTCAAGAACACAATGTTAGTTAATCTTTCGCAAATTATTAAATTAAATTAGTTTAAGATAAAAGGCTAGTTTTTTGTCGTAAAGGACGGTTGCAATTAATGATCAGTAGATATCAAAGTCACATATTGTGTAGCATAGTTGAATGCCAATGTATGTAAGTATGTAGACCATGGTTTAGGCAGGTGGTAGTGGGGATAAGTATGAATTCACTCGATTTAAGACGTTTAGCATTTGATTGTGGAATCATTTAGTAGGGTACAATTTTGCAATATTTATCTCGATGTTCTTATCATTACAAATTGTTCACTTATATCTCGTAAACCGCTTGTTACTTTTCAACGCAGATACAAAATTTCGGTGATGACATTGAATCGTGACAATACGAAAGCAATTATACCGGGCCCCTGAAAAAAACCGGGCCCGGGGGAATCCCGCCCCTTATATATATTTTATATTGTGCATAAAGAGTACCTAGACATCGGTCTTTAAAACTGATCATTTTTTTTTTGGTAGTTTTCTTCGTTTTATTTGTCAATCTAAAAACAATCTGACTGTGTTTGGTCAACAAACCACTGCAGCAATTAGCTTCAAGCTGCCAAGGCATTAAGCTAAAAATCACGCGGAACATTTTTAGCATTTGCATAATTTTTCTCGGTTTGCTGTGGGCGAATTGAGATTTATTTAGATAATACCACTTATCACCATATTTTAGCAGAAGCCAGTTAAAAATTTGCGCTTCTACTTATAAACCACAACTAATAAATTTATGCCACAATTCTTGCCGAGTTATTCAACTGCTGCGTCATCGATAGAGTAAACCACCAGATAACAGGCCAAGAAATAATGGAATTACACGCTATAAATACGACACATTCAAGTGCAAACAAATGCTCCACATAATTCCGTTCCCCTTGCTAAAAAAAAAACGTTGGTCGTATTAATACCACGGAACCAAAAAAAAAAAAGTGAATTAAACCATATAAAAAATGTACCGAACCAGCGACGGAAGCGCAGCTGATAAGGCAACGCGCAGTCGAAATCTGAAAAGCCGAGTGCAAATGGCATTTGGTCTGACACACAAATCGAGGTACGGCTCTCTGATAGCGCACAGCGCCTGATGTGGGCCGTTCAAGCAACACCTGTTTGCCCGCATGGCTAGCAGTTCTGGGGGTATCTCATATAGACGTAGAGCAGGCGGTACAAGTTTACTAACAAAGTGCACGCTAACTGGCCAACTGGCTATATTGACTGACTCATTGACTCATTGACTGACTGAAAGGCTGTCTGACATTAGGCATTTCATTTGCTCAGGTGTTATGCACCTGATTTTGTGCGCGCTATCGCCCAACGGCCATCGCAGATACAGATACAGATGTTCAGCGGGCCTCGTTCAACATTTGTTGATCAACTTGGAAGTAGTTCATTCAGTTGGGAGGTGTAGCTAAATACTAGTACCAGTATATAACTACAAATGGCTAATTACTCAATTGAATAAACGTCTTATCGTACACGTGTATGAATGTGTGTGAGTATCTGTGTGTTTGAACTTAAACGGGTGACATCTGGCTTAAACAAAATGGCGCGGGGGTCTTAGGCAAAAATTGTAGGCATAAAAAAAATGGCGCACATATTTAAATAGTCAACTGATGAAAAGCAACAGCGGCTGTTCAAATAAATTATATTTTATTTGCTTTACTAAAAAGTTCATTAAGCACAACAACAACAAACACTACAGCAATAAAAGTCTTAATAACAGCTGCCTTTGTTTTTACCTCAGTCTCTGCCTCTGCGAATGCTGCCAAAATGCCATCCGACTATACTATAAAAATAAATACATATATATTTTTTAACCGAAAATTTCAAGACAAACATCTGCCACCTGCGTTGAACTATTCAAATATGACTGGTTCGAGACGTTTGGCTGCCATCAAAATTCTTGCCACTTGGTGAGATCTCTCTTAATTTCAGTGCACGAATTTACTTTTTGTCAATGGAGAAGTCTTTTTCAAGCCTCTGAATATGTTACCAAACAGCTTTTCGGTCGACTTTATTTATTTTACTATTTTAAAAATGGTTGCAAATGAATCATTCAAAAGTATTGCCCATCGCTGAGCCGAAGCCCTTTTGCTTCCAGTGAGTGCTTCCTTATAGTTAAGCTAGTTTTGTAAGCTTACTTAATCCTTCTTAAATAAATAAACTGCCCATCGCTAGCTACATATTTTGTCCCATCTGCAACAATCGTGGAACTGAGGTGCCGTGTCTGGGGAATATAGCGGGTGGAGTAGGACCTCCCAGTGTCTCCAGATAGGTTTTAACGGATTTGGCAGCGTGAGACCAAACGTTGTGCTGCTGTAGAATCACTTTTTCGTAGCTCTGCCCGTATAAAGGCTGATTGAAGTCGATACCGTTCGTTAGTAATGCACTTGTTCGAAGGCGATAAAATAAACCAAAGTTTCATTGTTTTTGAATCATTCCCCAAGGGAGAGTTCTTACGTTAAAGAAAGCTCTTCTTGCGGTTGGCACGGTACAGAGTTTTTGAAGATTTTTGGTCTTCCTTCAATCGGAAGCGTCAACATCGAGATCAACAAAACATTCGGTTTCAAACCACATGAAAAAATTCGGTTTAGTGGAATTGGGAGCACCAAACATTCGGTTTCAAAACATTGTATTCAGATTCGTTTTCCGGAGCTCGGCCGATTATAAATATCAGAGAAACATAAAATAAAAGATAAAGAAAACAAAATGCTTACACAATTCATTTTAAGAAGAAGAATAATCGGTTAAAGGGTAGAGTTTTGTAACGAGAATAGTTTTGCTTGAGGTTGGCGGTTATATGTTCCGACGAAAGGTTTGTATTTTTATGTATATTAGGTACACATGAATAATAAATGGGAGACCGATCATTATAGCGGAATGGTTTGTATATCTTATAATACTGACTCGGGGGCTTGAAGTGTGAGTAACCAAAAATAAGTTAGCTTTTATTTTGCATTCCGCTTTGGATGACAAATAGGTTCAAAACCAGATCACACATAAGTTACTATGGTATAATTTTTTGAAGTCTACTTTTATATTCCATAGTAGTCGGGGTCGTCGAGAGAAAAGTGTGGACGCGGTAATAATAATAATAATCCATTAACCTTTTTTTCAAATCTACAGGCCCCTTTATAGAACTTTGGCCCGTGAGGAATCCCCCCGTTATCCCTCCTCCGCGCCCTATCCACGCACTGGCCTGATAGTAGTGCAATGGTTTCGACTTATCGAAATCGAATTCGGATTTGGCAACAGATAAGAATATTTGTTTAAAAACATTGACAATACTCGAGTGTATATAAACTCCGGCTACTTAAAGCCCAACTTACTAATAAATTGAAAAGATGAGTTATTTTTCGACGCAAGTGAAAACAGGTGTTAGATCTTTTTAATTGACTGAAAGCTTTGAGCAAAGTTCTATGACTTGAGTGCATAGAGAGCGAACATATTTACTTTAATTAAAGGCCAGGTGGGCAATAAAATCTGTAGGCAAATTTCATTAACTGCCAGGTGTCTAAATATTTTATAGTATACGGGTACACTGGGTAGCTGTATGGGTAAGGGGCGTTACAAGTCTAATTGCTAAAAACGGGATTTTAAGAGCATGGGGCTGGGGCTGGCAATTTGTTGGCAATTGCTGGGACAAATGTGCAAACAAACATAATAATAACATCAACCAGTCAGCAAACACTTGAAAAACAAAAAGGGATCAAAATTGTCATAGAAGACGCACTTTTAAAGAGGGGTGGCAACACACACACACACCACTCAAACACTCGATGAATTGCTTGCAACCCTTGGCCAACTGTTAATGTTACGCTGCTTGGACCAAAAGGAGGGGAGGATTTTGCTGTCAATATTCCGCACAGAGTCAAGAGGTTTTGAATAAATTTAACAAGAGTTTTATGGAGTAAGTAGTGCTATATGCCAGACGGTGGCGTTAAGCCAACAAATGTTGTGTTTTTGCATTAGAACGAAACTAAGGCCGGGGGTTCCCTTTGTTTCTGGCAATTGGATTTTTGTTTGCATTGCCTTAATTTGTGCCGTTCATAGGCCATTTGTTCCATTTTATGTCATCATCACCAGCAAGAGTTTTTATTTATGTAAAATAAGAAGCGAAAATGTTGTCAGCTGTGTGCTTGAAGGGCGTTTGGTTACACAACCGAAATACCCAAGTATCCCGACACATGTGCCATTTTTTTTTCTTTTTTTTTTCTTACTAGCATAATTTCTATAGCACACATTTCTCACGGCCAAAAAAAAAAAGCTCAACAGGTGTTCAACTCGTTTAAATGAGCGCAAAATGGATGCTCAAAAAAATAATTTAAAAAATTAAAAACCCGTATGGGGAATTCAAAAACTTAGAGCATTGACCAAAAAACAAAAGCCCACAAAATTCATTAATAGTCATGTACCGGCTCTTATTGTTGTCATAACGCATACGTCATGTATGCCCAGATCTCAAACAGCTGCTTATATATTGTACATGACTGTCTATGTGTGTGTAGCTTAATGGCCAAGACGTGTTCAACACATTAGCGTTAAGAAACCTTAAAAATTTATATGTATTTTTTTGTTGAAATTCGTTAAAGCTTTGGGTTTTACTAAATTGTTAACAAATAAAATTTTACAACAACTTTTATTACAAACAGATTGTGGGCAACTTTGTTATAATAGAATTCAGCAGCTACAACAACTACAACTATAAATGCAACAATTGCTTTATGAGGCATGCGAGTTGAGAAATATTTATGAGCCAATCTCTCATAAATATTTCGAGGCGCCACTTTCTGCAACTTGTATGGTTAGGACCTAAACTTCAATTTGGCTGGTAATTTGTGAGTTTTGCGGCAGAAACATATGAAAATTTGATTAAATGGTTTGGGAGATAGGTCCTTCAGTCTGTTACACAAAAAACAAATTGAAATGGTTCAGGAAGTTTGGTAGTAAACTTTTTTAGCACACCCTGGTTTATTTTAACCTAGCGTGGACATTAACTCAAGCCGTAAATCGCAGCATTTTATTTGACATGTAACTAAAGCCATGATTTGGTAATACAAATTTTATGAAGTTAGTATTGCTTGTAATTCACAAGTGATAATGACAAATGATATATTTAATATGTATTCTATGGACTTTTTTGTTTATACACAATAAGTTTAAGAGCCTAATGTAAATTGCGCATCAGATGGCACATAATTTTGAGTCACTTCAAGGTAAACTAAAACTTCCGTACCGAAAAGCTAACCAGCAATCCACTACTCAATTTCATATAGAGTGCTTGAATTCATAAATTAATTAGAATGAGTATCAGAAATGAAAAAAAAGTGGTGTCGATTAGTGCAAAACACCTGTAGACAAAAACCGGCCGAATTCAAAAGCCAGTTTGAAAAGTAAAACAAAATCCCAAAAACAAAGCTGATAAAAAACCGATTAGAAATTCAAATGATGCAGCTAAATCACTTAAAAACAAAGCAAAACAAACACCAAGCAGTTCCACTAATGTATTAGCCATAGTAAACGACACCTGTGCCACTTGGCCAGTTTGAAACATTCATAAACTACAAGGCGTTAATAATAGCCATAATCCAACTATGTCTAGTATAGTAAAAGTCCAAAAATATTGGGTGCAAAGCAATTTCCTAATGACGACGTCGACGACGACGTCGACGACAAGTGTGTAAACACTTTTTATCAGTTTGAAGATAATAGGTACGACGAGTACATTGGAATGGGTTGCCCTCCTCACTTGATTCATAATTCTATCGAACATCGAACCTTAAAAAACAATTTCAGTGCATTATAGGTGCCCCAGCACTGGATTGGAGCAACACCTTATGCTATGTTGACGATATGGTTAAAGTTATTCGGGTCTTATCAGCCACAGTACGCATTACGCCCGCGCCTTGTGCCGCTGCTTATCAGCCAACTCTGCCAGATGGCCAACTTGAAGCCATGTGGCAAGACAGCGATGTCGAGTGGGTTCGCCTTTTTATGCCGTCGAGTCCATGGCGTAGACATTTCTTATCACTGAAATAGGTTTTGTGTGAGTGATAGTGTGCGTGGTTACGTGTTTTGTCGGTTCCCCCATTTTAACAGGTGGTTGCACCGAAGCTGCCTTGCCAGCGGTCCCAAGGTTTACGACTCGTGTATTGCGCCATTAGAGCAGGGTCTACCGTGTCTCTTATCTGCCGCACGCTTTGCTTTATTTTTGTTGCTATTATTATACCCTGCACCTTAAGCGCAAAGGAGTATATTATTTTATACATATGTATGTGCAAGTGTACATAACGTAGAGCAGGAGACACTGGAAACATTTTATTAAAGTTACCTATAGCATTGATAGTGCGTATAATTAAAAAAAGGGAACATGATTTTTATAGTAATCAAATTTTAAATTGTGACTCCGGCTTATTTATTTTCGCAATATAGAATTTTAGAGCATACATAGCTAACGTGGAAGCGTTTTAGTCCAAAACTTAAAGTGAGCTGAGTTGATAGGGGCCTTGTCTTAAATCTTTGCTGCAGTGTATCTCAAAGTCGTCTGCGCGCGAATTTTTAGCTTTAGTCTTTTTTTATACCCTGTACCTATAGGTATATATACCTATATAAGTTATAGTCTAAAATGTAAAAATTTCACCTCCCCTTGCCTATAAACTGCGTCAATATTTGACTCTACGTAATAAGAGTAACAAATAACCTAGAACCACCAATTTTGGTAAGCTGATTCATGTGCCTCTAATAAACAAATCCACATCCAAATTTTATCAATGCAGCCCCCCCAACCCCCGCAATCGATTTACCGTTTTTTCTCCCACACCCTTCCACATATCGCCTTGAAACTTACCCCATATACTTTAAATAACTCCTTTGACGTAAATTTCGATTTTCATCAAAATCGGTTAAAATTTGCGGAACTTATAGGTATCAATATCGTTTTGCACCAACAAAAAAATGTTCCAATTGGAAATTCTTAGTAAGAATATGCAGGAATAAATCTTTTTTTGAGAAAAAAAGGTACAGGGTATTACACTGTCGGGCACCGCCTCGACTGTATTACATTTTTTTTTTTTGTAGTTGTTGCTGTTTGCGCTCGTAATTAAGGTGATGAATTTATTGCAACCTCAAGCTACACACCTCTTGGCCCCCGCCCCATAAGACCCTGGCCCAGCAGCACCTGTGTGTACTTTCAAGTACCCGTGTGCTTAATTTTGTGCTTTGGTTTTTGCTTTGAGATTGCGCAAAATTAATTGCTCTTGCTCGGATTTCGGTTTCCATTTTTGTTGTGGTTTTTTTTCAATACCTTTTTTGTTGTGCCTGCCAATTATTGATTTTATAACTTATTTTACGCATTACCCCGGCTCACCCCACTCACTTTGTACTCGGTTTGCAATTGTCGTTGAATTGATAAGGTGACAACGTATGCTTACAATTTATAGGCCTTTTTAATTGATATCGCCGGACATGAGTCGACTTTGTATGTTTGTTGTGGCCAGATTGTTTACATGCACCCAAAACAGAAAAAGGAAAACAAAATTAAAAATCTTATCAGAACACTGAGTTAAATGTGCACTTGAATTTCCGACAGCTCGAAGAAGTATTCACATTCCCTGCGTATCGCATTCCATTAAAATTACGCTCACATCTGTCAATTTATGGGGGATACGGGATGAGCCAACAGAGAAATTTTCAAGGTGAGAAACAATGCATTCGAGTTGTGTTAAACAAATCATTTAATTGAATTTTTGACAAATGACTGCTTGAGCGAAACATTAAATTTAATATTTATGAAAATTTTTTTAAAGTAAGCTAAATTAAAAACAAATTATAATAAACTTTATGTAGGGAAAAAGTAGTAAGTAGAACGAATTTTAACATTTTATACTTATCTGAGCAAATATATTTTTTAAAAAGTAAAAACTAGGTTTGCGGTCATGGTACCCCTGTCAGGGTCGAATTTAATTAATAAAAATCATATACAAAATATTCAGGGGTGCTCCGGAATCCGAATCAAAACAATTTATGCGGATTCGTTTTGAATCCGAATGTTTGGTGCTCCCATTTCCACCAATCCGAATTTTTTATGTGCTTTGAAATCGAGTGCTTTGTTGCAAGTGGAATTAAAACGAATCGTCAAAGTAGTGTTAAAAAAGCAAAAATTTTATATTCAGGCGTGCTCCGGTATCCGAATCAGAATAATTTATGCGGATTCGTTTTGAATCCGAATGTTTGATGCTCCCATTTCCACCAATCCGAATTTTTTATGTGCTTTGAAACCGACTGCTTTGTTGCAAGTGGAATGAAACCGAATCGTCAAAATAGTATTAAAAAAGCACAAATTTTATATTGAAGTAATTTTTTATATATGCCTTGATAATCATAGATTCTATTTATGCTAACTTTAATTTGCATATTAGCTGCTAACTATTTTTAATAATTTTTTTCCTGACACAACCCAAAAATAGCATACACAAGCCAAAACGAATTTTCGATTTGTTTGTGCATGTGTGTGTATCAAACATGCACACATGGCCGATAAATGCTCGTCTTGGTCTATGACCCGCAAGAGCACAGGCCAACGAATTTGGATGGGTTTCCAATCTACTCTCATACCTCCCACTCAGATTGTTTATGGTGTCCCCTGTGAAAACTATGTTAAGGTCTTTATGTAGATTCCCATTCCTAACATACCAAGGAGCATCTGCTATTTGGCGTGGAGCTTTATTTTGGAGTGTTTGATAATTGGTACAGAGTAGCTATAAGTGAGACTTTAAGTTTTTGTAAAAGTCCCTCGTGCCAGACTCGATCGAATGCCAGCTTTACATCTAGAAACGCTCCTACGCAGTAGTGCTTCTGCTCGAATAAGTCAAAAATATACTGTACCACTCTGTGCACCTGTTCCTGTGTGCCGTGTTTCGGGCAAAACCCGAACTGGTGTTTAAGGATGATGTTTTCGGCATTAGCCGTTGCCATTATTCTGCGCAAAAATATCCTTTCAAATATTTTGGCAAATACAGGCAGAAGACTATTATTAGGGCGATCAGATGTAATGACAGTAGGTGGCTGGCAGGGCTTTAAAATCAATAAATAGGACTCGAGCCAACTTTTTTCTAAACTTTAGAGTCTAGAGATATGAATTTTAAAAGGTTCCACAAAGAAGTGCGCGATTTTGGCTGCGCAGAAAACTGGTTCAATTACACTAGTTTATAAATTTAAGGGTCATCGAGTGAACCGAATTTGGGGTCGAGAAACACGAAAATGGCAAACTTTTTTTTTTCTTAAGCACCGTTTTCGAGATATTTTCGAAAAACATGTTTTTGGGCACTTATTTCAGTTATTTTTCAATATCTCGTGAACAAAATTTTGTATCAACATGAAAGACAATTATATCGAAAGGTATTGATTTGCTCTTTACAGTGATATATAATTATGTACAGATTTAGTTAAAATTATAGAAGTTACAAGCAACCAATATCACTGTAAAGAGCAAATCAATGCCATTCGATCTAATCGTTTTTCATGTAGATACAAAATTTTGTTCACGAGATATTGAAAAATAACTGAAATACATAAGTGCCCAAAACATGTTTTTCGAAAATATCTCGAAAACGGTGCTTAAGAAAAAAAAAGGTTGCCATTTTCGTGTTTCTCGACCCCAAATTACCCTAAAAAACACTTTTTTACGAAGGTTCATTTTTCGTGTAAGCTAGTGTTATTTATGGAAGCTATATGAAATATTGGAGCACTTTAGATTAAACTTTACACAAATGTTTAGAGAAAAAAATTGTTTGTTTGAGATATTTAAAAAAAATACTTACATTCGTAGTCCCAAATTTGCCATAACTTGCCCACCTTTTTTTTCGAACTAAACGATCCTTAATATTTAAATCATAAATATATATATATTGTTTATTCATCATCATATTTATAGGTACATCAGTTTATTTATACAAATTATAGAGATTAGCTTAAAAAGAAGCTTTAAAACTAAGATGTGAAAAACTGCGTTGTGTAAATACTTAATATTTATAGTTCCCATTATTTGCGATTTTTTTCTTTAAACATGAATATAAGAGGATTTCAAAACGTTTGACATTTTAAATTTCAGTTTTCCCAACTTTTTTTGATTACTCAAAAAATTTAAAAAGAGTACCCCAAAACTTATATAATAAGTTTCTTTTTGATTTCATTTTGATTCCGACTCCGGTTGATATTTTTTTTATTGGTGACCTTAAGTATTTTTATTTTAAAAATTATAAATAAATAAAAAAAAATTATATTTTGATTCGACTTCAATTCAATAAGTAATGTGGGTATCCTGATGTGATAAAGGAATTGATTCCTTATTTTGCATTGAAGATCACATTTCCTGAAGTAGTTTCAGTTCAACCAAACACAATCTACCAGATTTAATAACAATTTGATACTATTCAATGTGTCTGAAACCATCATAACTGGATGAATCATAACTAATCAAATAAAATGCACATTAAAACGAGTCAATTACCAAATGAATCATTAAACACTAGCTACAGCTCTAGATTAGCATTTAGTAAATTACCTTCCAAACGAGTACTTTTTAAGCCATTACAAGCAACTCATAAATGTTGTGTAACGTACCCAATTAACTTATGGCCAAATGAATGAATGCATAAGTAATTCATTAATTCAAAGCAAGCTCACGCTTGCTACCACCAAGTTAATTTACTATAATCCCAGACAGAAATCAAGTAACTAGATTTTAAACACCTTCGATAAGTCGCTCAACTAATTTTCATTTATAAAACTCAATGCGCATTTAAAAAATAATTTAACTCAACTCTTAAATATAAATAATTAGTTACGACTACATTAAGATAAAATGCCAAATTAGACGTTAAATTTCAAAGCAACAATTGCTGCTGTGTTCGGTACGACTTTGCTCGAACCATAAAAAAATGCATTTGAGTAATTGAAACTGTGTTCTACGGGTAGGGAGGCAGGTAGGGAGGAGCTGCAGTGTGGCCAAGGGGAAGATAGTAGGTATATACTGGGGGTCAGTTAAAACTGAAACATTTACGAAATGCTTTGCAGCGCAAATAACTCAATTGAAATGCCAACGGAACTGACACGCAGAGACAAGAAATTGAAATTGAAAATTAAATTTTAAGTTGCGCAAGGCAACCAACAACAACAAAGATATCAGGCTAACCTTGATCATGCATCGAATATTATATACCCTTGCGGACCTCTAAACATAGACGTAGTATTGGAAAAGTTGTTGTTCACTTCATGCAGGTTACTTGAATTAGGCTACATTTTTTTGTATACCTACAATAATAATACTAACTAATATAAACCAAAATTTTATGAAAACTCACAAAATGCAAATTTTTTTACCAATTTCGTTCATTCTTTGGATCTTAAATTGTTTAGTTGCTATTAAGACCTTTCAAAGCTTTTACAATTGAACATTTTATATAGCCGAATAAAATTGTCAGGTGATTTTAATTCTATCATTTGGGGTATTCGCGCTTGCTGTTGAGCTAAGGACTTGAAAAGTTTCTCATCAGCTCATAAGCTTAAAAGTAGAGTAGGGCCTGGGTTAAATAAAAGTTGAAACTCAGCCATGTACATATTGTTGCTGTAAAAGCCTTCAATTTTCAACTTCACAACTCAGCACCAAGCGTGAATACCCTAAATGTGTTAATTTAATATGAATTCCTGTAAGGTGTCTTTATCTTTTTTGCAAAAACAATGTCTTGGTTCAAGTACTAAATACTGCCTACATATATAGTTTTTTCGACTCGATATGAAGCTTTAATGATGAACGCTCCACAAAAAAATTATTGTGATATATTAACAAATTTCAGTTAAAATAAATACTAATTCAGTTCAAAGAAATATCTGACACTCCATCAAACAATTGGTTTACTAATAAATTCGGATTATGAAGAAGCTCGTAAATTATATACAGTAGGTCTGGACCCAGTTTTTTAATTATAAAATAACAATTTTCCCAAACTACATTTGAGTCGGAGCATATCGTTACAAATTAAATTTAATATTACCTTTTTTTTCAACATTCTCTTCTCTTATTTTATTTTTTTTTTATTTATTTATTATATTTATTACAATAAGAGCTCTACAGAGTTATCTACTAAAAAGTAAAAAACATAAATAAAATAAATCAGCTCCAATCCAATCCAAAAGTAAGTATTGAGACCCAATAAAGCCGAAATGAAGTTTATTTAGTCTATTAAGGCTGCTTCATTGGCCAAGAGCTATGTATTAGGCCCCAGCATATACTTTGCATACACCCCGTGAGAGTATGACAACCATAAAACAATTGAAAAGGTTACAAGTTACTGCACTAATTAGAAAAAAACTCAAAAGCGGCGTTGGCTAATTACTCATTGTGTTGAAGGTACGCTCGCGTGCTAAAAAGAGAGCACAGCAGCACCGCTGGCCAATAGAGCGAGTGAGCCAGCACTAGTCCATGAGCCACGCTGAGTGGGTTGCTTGCTCTTGGCGGCAGCTGGGGCTGACTGGCTGGCTGGCTGACTCTGGGTTGTGAGTGAGCTGGGCAGCGATTGGCGCAGGTGCAAGCTGGCGCTTAGCTGATGTTGGCAAGTCGCACAGGTGGCTCAAAGCAGCTCCAAGCGGCGTCACCAAGTGTAAATATATTGGTATTAGAGATATTAGAGTGTGACTGTGAGTGTGCGCAGGGGCGTAGCCGGGTGGTTTAAGGGATCATGGATGAAAGAAATAATTTTCGAACACAATTTTACTCGATCTGGTTTTTTTTAAGTATTGGACAGTATGTTTACAAGACGTTAAATTTAATTTTTATTAATTAGTAAGTCTAGTCAATTTATTTTATGACTGTGCTCCAAATCGTTGGCAAGGTTGAAAATATGAAATCTTTTCCGAAATCTAAAGTTTTTACTATAGGTTTATAGCCATTATTATTGAGATATTTTCGAGATATTTCACTTATTTCATACTCCAGTATAGGCAGCATTTAGACAGGTAAATATTTTGGAAGGATCTTATTGTTGTAGGTGCACGCAATACATATTTTGTTAGTGTTATTTGGCGACCCCCCTTTATCGAAAGATGGGTACGCCCGTGTATGAACATGTGTGTGAGTGACTCAACTTTGGCTTAAAATAATAAAAACATAAAGCAATTATCGCAGTTGTTTGCAGGCGGCTCCAATACACATTCATTGTCTGTTGTCTCTTGTCTGCTATTCTCAGTACTTTGTACGTTCCTCCAGCTCTTCTCTCTTCTCCCTGCTGACTGCTATTTACTTTTGCTAGACACTTTGCGTTGGGTTAGCCGACATTTAAGCACGGCTATCGATTTAATTTTAACTACTGCCGTCGTAGTCATTGAACATAAATTAAAATTTTATTTTTTTTATTATTGTAGACCTCCCGCCCGCACAACGATCTACAACGATATCTGTGGCATACAACGTCTAGTCGCACTGCCTGTGCCATATTTTAACAATTTGTTAACTGCACCTAAAGCTCTGACTTTGGTCCCAACAAGTAAGCCAAACAAGCTACTCGTAAATCTTGGCCAAGACGGCAGGTTGACAGATTCATTAAATTTTTTAAGCGGCCGCGCATGCGCCCTCGCCCCCTGCCTCTCTAGATGCCTCCTCTTACTGGCCCACTAATTTGCACCTTTTTGGTGCGTTAAATGTCGCGGTTACTGCACCGCAGCTGTTTGTTATGCACAGTTTTTGAAGGTTTTATGAGCCAGGAGTTTAAAGTTCACCAATGCAAATTAAGTGATGGCGAATGGTCTATTTATTATGTGGACTTCAATAATTGCATTAATCCGGTTATGAAATTCGCAGGGCGAAACAAAAGCCACGGTGGAAAATTTTTGACTGGTTCCAAAAACGATCACCATCAATGAAATAAATCACGGTTTAAAAATAAATCGGTTTAATAATGTTTTAAGCATTTTTAATTAAATATCGAAACTGACATCAGTTCGACCAAAATTCGTTTAAAAAATATGTTCGTATTCACTGATATTGATTGAGATTGAGAGAAAAAATGCTTTCTTTTTCAAAATATTCAACTTTATTCTACAGGTAATAAGTATACCTACTAAGGCTTATGAAAAAACGATAAAATATTTTTTTGTTTTAATAATTTGGCAATTTAAACTACATTCTGTCTTAAGCATATTTTTTAATTGTTGTACAATTTTGCACAAACGACTTTTTACACCAAGGCCAACTGATTGTGGTGTCTTCTTGAGTAAGGGTGTTCTTAAGTACACAATCCATTGACTTTGATTTGGAAATAGATGATTCCAGACGGTTTAAATTGGGATCGTTCCTTCAAGTCTCTATGTGAATAAAAGGACCTCTGGTCCTCTGCGGTACTCAAATGGATATAGCTGGTATACCATTTGCATTCAGAAATAAGGCGCAGTACCTTATTCCATATGGTTTGGAACGTGCAGTGGTTTGAATTAGCAGCGTTACCCCAGATCTGAATAACAAGCTATGATCTGGACCATTGCCTCTGGATCTTGCCTCGTTTTCAAAAAAGCCAACGGAGACGATTCCTTTTTCAGTAGCATACGGGAGCGGTTTTGATAAATAGCTCACGGTGTGCAAGTCTGAACCATTGACTATCGAGATATTTAGCTTACATTGTCGGCGGCTTTGGCTCATCATTGATAAAAATCGCGGGCAAAATTTAAGGCGGTACTGTGAAGCATGCGTTGATGACAACGTCTTGTCCAATTTTCAAATTCGTGGAAATTCTCCTGAATTCCGCAGATTCAGACATAAGAATCTAAGTATAGAACGCAGATATCCTCATAGGCAAGAAGAAACTTCTCCTGGGTAATGCTCATAATGCACAAAAAGTCTTGCCCTGTTTGCAGTAACTCGTGATTTTGTAATCCAAGCAAGAACCTAATTCTGCTTTTAATAACGTCGCGACAAGCGTATTTTTGCCTTTATCATTTGATAGGCAAGATTTTCTTGATATCATTATTTTGACAAAATTCCGTACTATTAATTGCTATAAAAGCATATCTTCACTTTTTAAATTTAGCTCTATCCATTTTTTGTAAGATTTTATCGTCCAAATGTAGCGGCACGCCAAAATGTACGCACCTCAATCTTAAGCTTTGTATTTTACCAGCTTGAGTTTTAAAGGTCAAAAGGTTTTTTTACGCCGATTTCTGTTAAATTGTTAATTGTCCTTAACCCCTTCAGGCCCACTGTTGCCTATAGGCAACATTGCATTTAATTGCAAAAAAACTCAGCTATATCGGATTATTTTGTGTTGTTTATTGTTATTATCTAGTATTTATTTTTAATATTTAGTTTTTCTGGCTTTTTCACTAATACATCGAATTAATGCCTAAAGATTTCCACAAAAAGTGTTTGTACATTTATCTTCATTATATTTACGTTAAAAGTTATATTTACACAAAAAGTAGTTTAATTACTTTAAAATAGATAAATGAATAAACAAAACCCCACTGTATGAAAAAAAGTTGTTTAGTTTTGTGTCAGGATTTTTCTAAAGTCAGTCTTGCCTATAGGCAACATTGGGCCTGAGTGAAACAAAAATTTGAAACTTTTGTTATGTTGTGCGGCCCTTGGGAATTTCTCGCATTTTCAAATTTATTTCGGATAGTTTCATAGACAAAAGTTGTTAAAGAGATTTAGGGAAATTTGAAACGCTTTACACCTCTGAAATATCCACTAGGGGCAATTTTGGATGTTATGCCAAGCCGTCAACCAATGCACCCGATGGTACCCAAGAAATAACTTAAAATTTGCTTTTTATGGCACCTCAACTCCAAAACTAGAAACTAAAATATGCCCAAGATACTCTAAAAGCGATCACGCGCGATCAATCCAATTATTGGATTGAAAGGGGCACAAAAGGATAATGCAGACTGTAAAAAACTGGATATACCCACTCAAAATGTTTTAAGTTTGACGACTCTACATTTGCTCAAATTCACTCAAAAACTTCTTTGTTTCATTTTACACATAATTGGTTATTAAAATTTTATGATAATACAAAAAAAACAACCAAATAATTTATTAACATATATAAAAATGCAAAAAATTGTATTCAGCAATTGCGTATACGTACAGTATAGAAATTTACCACTCAGGCCCAATGTATAGGCAGCATTTCGGTGGGGCCAAACTAGGATACTCAGGACCTTGAATTTATTTTCTGTGTTTTTTTGTGGCTTTATTAAGATAATTCTTAGGTCAACTATTTTTAAAGTTCTCCCATTTTAATTCGGACCTGAAAAGGTTAAGTAAGACCCCCCCCTCCCCACTGATATATCACTTTTCGTAGCGAATAACCCCCACCTCCAAAACCATAGTACAAAGGGTATACTAGATTTGTGCAATGTATGTAACGGACCGAAGGAGGCGTGGCAGAACCCAAGTCCTTTATACCAAAATGCTTATCATAACTTCGGGTAGAGACTGAGCCGTGTCCGTCTGACCGTCCGTCTATCCGTCTGTATGAACACCTAGATTTTGCAAACTTTACCAGCTGGTGCGCATATTTCCTCAGAAGATGAAGTTTGCTGAATTATTTCAATACCTTACCCCGTTTTTCCCCAGTAGAGCTTCGCGTTTTTTTGCTACACCCTTTAATATTTCCATCTGAAACTTAACGGAGCTATGTCCCAAGATTTCATGCATCTGTGTGTCAAAAACGAACAAAATCGGAAAATTTCACTCCCCTTTGCCATTAAACTTCATCAATATTTGATTCTACGTAATTATGGTGAAAAATTACATAGAATTTTGGTAAGATTATTCAAGTGGTTCTATTGAACAAATCCACTTCCAAATTTTATCGATGCAATAAACCCTACCCACCGCAATCGATTTACCGTGTTATCTCCCATACCCCTCAACATATGAACTTGAAACTTACCCCATTTACTTTAATTAACTTCTTTGACGTAACTTTCGATTCTCATCAAAATCGGTAAAAATCATGGACTTTATAGATAAAAAAATGTAATACAGTCGAGGCGGTGCCCGACAGTGTAATACCCTGTACCTTTTTTCTCAAAAAAAAATGTATTCCTGCATATTCTTACTAAGAATTTCCAATTGGAACATTTTTTTGATGTTGCAAAACGATATTGATACCTATAATTTTAACCGATTTTGATGAAAATCGAAATTTACGTCAAAGGAGTTATTTAAAGTATATGGGGTAAGTTTCAAGGGGGTATGTTGAAGGGTGTGGGAGAAAACACGGTAAATCGATTGCGGGGGGTGGGTGGTCTGCATTGATAAAATTTGGATTTGGATTTGTTCATTAGAGGCTTACCAAAATTGGTGGTTCTAGGTCATTTGTTACTATTATTACGTAGAGTCAAATATTGACGCAGCTTATAGGCAAGGGGAGGTGCAATTTTTACATTTTAAACTATAACTTTTGTTGTAATTGTCCGATTTTGTTTATTTTTGACACACAGATGCATGAAACTACAACGCATCGCTCTGTTAAATTTCAGATTAAAATATTAAACGGTTTAGCTAAAAACCGCGAAACTCTGCTACGGGGGAACGGGGAAAGATATTGACATGATTCAACAAACTTGATCTTCTGAGGAAATATGCGCATCAGCTGGTAAAGCGTGGTTTCGTATCTCTAGCGCTTATAGTCTCCGAGATCTAGGTGTTCATACAGACAGACAGACGGACGGACAGACGGACATGACTCAATCGCTACCCGAGGTTATGATAAGCATATTGGTATAAAGGACTTGGGTTCTGCCACGCCTCCTTCTTGCCGTTACATACATTGCACAAATCTAGTATACCCTTTGTACCTATAGGTACAGGGTAAAAATATCGTTCTGCTTCTAAAACAAAAATATGCAATTGGAAAGTTCTTAAAAGGAATATGCAGGAATACATTTTTTTCGAGATAAAAGTTACAGGGTATTACACTGTCGGGCACCGCCTCGACTGTATCACATTTTTTTATATATACTATTATTTGGCATGTTCAATACTCGAACAGTTCTTTGCCAGATTTATTATAAAAATTGCAGTAACTTAAAAGAATCTCATGTCATGAATAACTGCACTTTATTGGGTTTGTCTAGAATTCCAAATGAGCAACTCAAGTCCAAGTGACAACTTCCGAGTGCCAACAACCACCACAACAACCACAACAACAGCAACAACCATACTAAGTAAATTAGCGCTGCACATCAGCACATAAATCTTAAACTCAAAATTGCGCCAACCTTCAAAAGATACAAACAACGAATATCTGAGCTGTAAACTAAGCATGTCAATGTATGCGTGTATCTATGTGTGTGTATCTGTGTCTGCTCTATGTGCAATTTTCCGCAATGTGCCAAGCGACGGTAAATCAAACAAAAACAGATAAAAAAAAATCAACTGAGCGAAAAACAAGTGAGTGATCAAGCTTTTTTTTTTATTTTTGTTGAGTGAAGATGCTGAGAGCACAATGCTGGCCAAGAAGATTCATCTCCTAGTTTCCGTCCGTCCGAGTATCTGTCATATGCAAAGCACAATATTAATGTGTGTGTGTGTGTGTATCTGGCGTGGGACGAAAGCGGCAGGTGCGTTTTGCAATTGTCTAAATGACTAACTGACTAAATGAATGACTGACTGAATGACTGACTGACAAGTGGCATGACATTGCAATGCCGCCGTAGACGACTAAGACAGCTGAGGTCGTCTGTGTGTGTATCTATGTGGCTACCTGTGTGCGTGTGTTTAGCTTATACAATAACAATAACACGCGAAATTGGCTTTTAATTTTTTTGTTTTGCAAAACTGAAAAACTCAAGTAAAAAATATTACAATAACGTAAAGTATGGAAAATTTAACATTTTTTTACTTGTAAAAAGCAGATAAACAAAACAATTAAGTCACGTGTAAAGCGTACTTCAAATAATGTGCTAGAAGATCATGCAACATGCCATGAAGTAGGCAGAGACGTATATACTCGTGTACTCCCGCGAACTACAAGGGTTGACTCGTTCTGCTGAACCAGTTAAAGTCATAATAATTACTATCCGTGTCTCTTTCGCTGACAGTCTGACAACTTTATCTATAATTGCGCGGCAACCCCCTAACCAACTACTACTGCGTACTATCTGTTATGTATCATAAAAAACACGTTTTAACTCTCAAAACTCCATGGGGAAATTTGCGACTACGTGCATAATTCATAAATGTGCCTTCATTAGATAACAACACGGATGGCAAGATATTTCTAACAATCAGGCAGCTTACCCTTAGGGGTGACTTACCCCCAACATTTGCTTCTTTTTTTCAAGAGTCAGCCCATATGTCGCATTGCAAAGTGCTGCCAAAACACAAATCTAACTGCAACATACACGACGTATGCGTAATTTAAGCTGCAGAGCGCACACTAATTGAGTTGCCTTCTCGGTCATTTCTGGAGCTGCAGCTCAACTTACGAGGGCAATCTGAAAAGTAATCAGCATAAATTTAAAAGCACTTACTATCAGGGGATTGCTGTTACAGTTTCATCAAACTGATTGAATCAATTTTTGATGAAATACTTGACCACATACACGGAATCGTCTTGGTCGATGGACTAGTGAAGTAACCAAAGAAGATGCTTCCATCAAGAGGGTACTCCATTTGTCAAAGCTAAATGAATGACGCCCTGAATCAGTACCCCAATTCTCGGCAAGTGGGCCTAAATGAAAAGAGGTACCTTTCGAGAAAATTGCATCTTCTTTGCTAGGCCGATCGTCATCACTTATCAACCTGCCCTCGTATATGAGAAGAGTAGAGAGTACGTACTTTTTCTGCCCACCCGCCGCCACGACATGTGTGTGACCATGGGGAATTATTAGGTTACAATTTTGATGCGAGCGGCCTAAGTGGTGCACTGCAACTCGATGTTGCCAACGCCAACGACGATTATGACAGATGGCTGCCGTTGCCACTGCCACAATTTCTCAAGTGTTGCCTCCGCTGTGCTTTTGGCATGTGGCTGACGCGTTCGCCTTGCCACTGCTTGAATTGGTCTTTGCAGGCGTGCCACATGTTATGATTGGTTTTTTTTTACAACATTGGCAGCCTCTGAGACTTGCTTCCAGACACAGTCATAGTGGGTGTGTGTGTGTGTGTTTGTGAGTCATAGTACGTGCTACTGTGCAAAAAAAGTTATTAATTTTTTATATTCCTATACATATACATATATATACATACATATAAATATTTAAGGCATTTTGGGGCAACCTTCTTGTGTCTTAATAGGTTTGGCCAGCAAGGGTTAACACGTGTCGTACGTGTTGCCATTAGCGTAAGCATTTTGGATGCGTTTTTAAGTGCCTGCCAAATGGATTCGATGCTATATAAATCGCTCAATAGGTCAGCCTAATAGCTAATAGCAGATCTATTGTGTAAACGAAAGGGCCTTTAGTGTTTTCGTGTTTCGCGGAATCTTAAAAATGTTCGTAATGGATGATAATTTATTGGAATTGGATATATCAAATTTTCTTTTTTTGTGGACTTATTAAGCTATGAATCAAATGACAAGTAAAGAGTGGAAAAGATAGGCAAGA
This sequence comes from Chymomyza costata, assembly GCA_018150985.1. Taxonomy (NCBI): domain Eukaryota; kingdom Metazoa; phylum Arthropoda; class Insecta; order Diptera; family Drosophilidae; genus Chymomyza; species Chymomyza costata. Next base: position 101,493 of record JAECWU010000128.1, on the reverse strand, counting down.
TACATATACGTTGACTTATTCCATAAAAAAAAATTTGACACAGTCGGGGCGGTGCCAGACAGTGTAATACCCTGATCCTTTTTTTTCGGAAAACACGGTAAATCGATTGGATGTGTTCATTAAAGCCGCGTGAATAAGCTTACCAAAATGGCTGATTCTAGGTCACTTATTACTAAAACTACTAAGAGTCAAAATATTGGTCCCTCTCTGAAATTTCAGATGAAAATATTGAACGGTGTGGCTAAAAACCACGAAACTATGCTACAGGGGAAACGGGGAAAGATGTTGACATGATTCAACAAACTTTATCTTCTCAGCAAATATGCGCATCAGCTGATAAAGTTTCCGAAATCTAGCTCTTATAGTCTCAGAAATCTAGGTGTTCTTACAGACGGACAGATAGACGTGGCTCAATCGCTACCCGAGGTTATAATAAGAATTTGTGTATAAAGGACTTGGAGTCTGCCACGCCTCCTTTTTTCCTTTACATACATTGCACAAATCTAGTGTACCCTTTGTACCTATAGGTACAGAGTATAAATACTATCATCATTTAATATCATAGAAAAGACAATAGATCCTTTACTCATAATTCATAAGATTTATATAAATAAATCTGCAATTTCTTATCTAATATCTCAGATATTTGAAATTCTATAATATGAAAAATTATTTTCTTTTTAATAACTCAGATTAATTATCACTGAAATAAGAGCGACGTTTATATATCAATTGGTACTCATTTTATCAATATCGGAAGAGAACTTCTTATGAATATACAAAAGTATCAAAATTTGGATACCCCATTTGCGTAGGGCTTCACTAAAAACAGCTTATATATAATATGTATACTTTATTTGGGAAAAATCAATATTCAAGAAAATTGGTTAATATATTCTTATGGACTTAAATATGCATTCTTTTCACATTTTGAGTTTTTGACCCCGGTCTTCCAAAACGGCATTGCACCAAACATTTACACGAAGAAAGTTGAAACTCTTTATAAACATAAATGTTTAATTGTTTATCATTCTCTTAAATCTTTCCAACTACAATTCAGTTTCCCACAATAACTACACGAAACGATCCTAAAGAATTATTTTTTTATCTAATATTAGGTAGACACCAGGCTGAATTTTTTGCATTAAATTAGATTTCGTTCACATCGTTAAATTGCCCACCCAAAAATACTGTTCCTTGAACTCGGACAACATGTGCTAAAACCTAATTGAAGTTGCTCGAATCTCTGACTTTCTAGCACGGGCTCTTTGTGTTTCAAGTAATCCCATTGTCTCTGCTTGTGTTCCAACAATTTAACACATTTGTCAGTTGTCCATACACATTTGTCTGCCTTAATTTACTGCTCTTAACCTCCAAAGTGACCTCTGTATTTGACCAACTTTTGGATCATTAATTGTTTGAAAAATTCCCATGTTGATTCTGAACAGTGCCAAAGCAAACAGCAGCGATATGATCAAAGAAAATTCTGACGGCTGCACACATGTTTGGAAGAGAACCACAGTAAATAGTCTGCCAGACAGACGGGTCAACAACATGATCATCTTCATTATCGTCATCACAAATGGCAGATCCATCCAAGTAACCTACTTCCAGTTGCACTACTATTCTGCAGCTGTTAGTTGTGGACAGCTAGCTAGCAATTAGACATCTATCATGAATGGGCCAGCTTTGTCCGTTTGTACTGGAGCTGCTGCTGTTTCACAATGATGAGTCAAAAGTCACATCTGTGATCTTTCACAATGTCGCGAGCGCCACCTTCTGGAAGAACTGGCAATGATCACTTCTCACGTTGCTCACCTCTCTCACTTAACAAATATCGTATGCAGCGTATGCGCTCAAGTGGCTCAATGAAATTTACAAATTTTTGGATGCAGATGCGCCATGACGCCTCTCTCTGGGCTTTACAGCGCACTCCATCACTATTCCCCCATCTCACTAACGTTTCCATTGTTCATTAGGCGCGAATTTCAATGAAATTCATAGAGGCACGAAAAAGTTTTTGTCAAATTTACGTAACGTAAAATTCTAATAAAGAACATCTGTGCAAACATTGCCCCAAATGAGAGCGGTGATGAGAGTGGGTGAGGAAGGGGTCTGACAGGCGGAAACCAATTGCCGCACGAGCATGCGGAATGCGCTTTTGATTTGAACTCATCGCGCTTGGAATTTTTATAAATGAGTACATCAGCTTTATTGGGAAAGTTGCAAGAGCTATGTATTCCTTAATGCGCTTTTATATATATATTTATATAGTTTACACTATATTCGTGAAGCTTTTATTTCGAAAAATCTCCGAATATATTTTTTGAAGCTAACGAACTCGAACAATAAGACTTAAATTTTGAAAAATAAATAAATAAATAAAGTTAAGGATATGTTTTCTAAAGCTTATTATGAAACTTTTAATGCCTTTGATTAAATATTATGCTCATACGTTGTTGTTTGCACTCAAAAATTTATTTTAAAATATTTTCAAATGGTAATAAATTCTATATTATATTATATAGAATTCTTACGCTTGAATATATATTACAGTACATTTATTATTATTAATATAAGATATTTTAGTTAATTTATTATAATATAAGGTATACTAAAGAAAATCGAAAAAGTTAAAATAGTGCGCTGGCGACTTTGAGAAATCCTGGGAAATTTCACATTATAAGTCAACTTATTTTCTGTATTCTATAAATTTATGGTAATTCCAAAAAGCACTTAAAAAAAAATCGATTGCTTTGGCCAGGAATCGAACCTTGGTCCCACAACGTACTGCCGTGAAGACTTGGGCCATCACTCAACCAACAGCGCTACCCTTATGAATGGTTGTTGGCAAAGTGATTCACGCTTCTTAAATGCTATACTGTGAATATTCCGTTGTTTATGGTACGATATAATGATCCTGGACATTAGTCGATAGTTTTTCATATTCCACATATAAGCTTAAGTTTTAAAATTGTAGCAAATACAACGCTTTCAAATTATTTGGGGATAGAAAATGGAGTGGCAGCAGAAGAAATAGACTTTATTTCGCTGGTCACATAAGGATTTCAAATGCCAAATTTGGGTATCCTACCTCTTGTATTCCTCAAGTCAACTTTTCTTTGTCTAAATTAAGGAAACTCGGTTCGGTAAAAATGCCATCTACTAAAATTTCCCATTTCTACACATATGAAAGAGTCATGGGTTTTCACATCTGAATCTTCCATAAAACCAATCGTTATTCAAGGGTATATCATCTTCTAGAGTGATGTTTTTCCATTTCCACACAGCTGTCCAGCAGCAATTGGGTGTGCTAATGAAATCGAGCGCGTTTATTTGTATGGTTCGGGAAACGGAGGAGGGTCAGTAGATCGCTGGCGGCTTTGAGGCTATGTTCTGGTCGTTAATTGAAACTCGTCGTGTGGCTAAATTGATAAAGTTTTTATTGCTGTTGTCGTTGTCTATGTTGTTGTTGTTGTTGGCCATTCACTTGATCAGCTGGTCTGTCGGTCATTCAATAATATCCATTCAAATTAGTTTCATGTCAGCGAGATCTCTATCACTTGGCATTATCAGCAAACAGCTGACACAGCATCGATCGATCGACTTAATTGTTCTTAACAATTGCCGTAACAGTTAAGCACTTCAACTAACTGGAGTCAGTGTTTAGTTTTTTTTTTTTTTTTGGAAGTACGAGACCAATTTGTCTGCTTTGATTTTGTTTTTATTTTTTTTATCGGTATTACTTGTTATACAACGGCTATGGGATTTTTTTATTTTTATTTTTTTTGTGTTTTTCGTACTACTCGTTTCGATTGAGTTTTCGTTTTTGCATTAGTTTTGGATTATGTCATGCAATTAACAATGCACAATGTCTTTTTGTTGTTGTATCTGTATGTGTAGTTGTTGTTGTTGTTGTTATAGCTACTGTAGTTACTTCAGATACTTTTTAGCTTTGTCAGCAGTGGCACGTTCGCTCTACTACGTTGAAATACTCGAATTTTAAATTCGCGGCAGTCGCTGTCATTGTCGCTGCTGCGTGCACTTTGTGAACTTTTGTGGTTATTGATACGCTTACAGAGGGTCTTATACGAATTCCAAACTAATTGTACCAATTCATAGAAAGTATCTAATTGTTTTCAAAAAATCACCTATGAATCTTTTGATTTCTTTAGTAGGTGACTGAAAAGACTTGAGTATCGCTCAAATATTGTTCCCGACAAGAGAGATTAAAAGACTATTCTAAAAACTACATCAGAATAAAATTGGTAATCCCAAGCCGCGGTCGAAATTAAATAGTAATCTGAGCAAAATTATTAACTTTTAATTTAATATGGTTTTATTTATTAGAAATCAAAACTTGAGATCGATATAACTTACTCATCAATTTTTTTTTTTTTAAATTTAATATCTTCATCGCAGTCTAAGTTAAGGGTCTTCAAACTTTTAAACTTTTCCAAAAACTAGTTTTATTCAATAAAAAATGCATACTTTTAGATCAGTATCCGTAATAAGAAAAAGTACGGGAGAAATATTAGCTAGATCCTCTCCGTTATAGATCACCAATTATTTTCCCAAAAATGTATGAGTGTTTCTATTTTTGTCAAAATTTCATATTTTAATCATAGTCTCAGTTAGGGGGACTTCAAACTATTGAATTCTTCAAACGAACAGTATTCAAAAAACTTGTTTATTCAATAAAAAATTCATACTTTATATCACTATTTTTCGATTGTGAGATACGACTTGTTAAGAATTTAAAAAAATACGTAAGAACTATTGGCTAGTTCCTCTATCGGGCATTGCAGCTAAATCATCAAAATTGAAAAGATTTAATTGAAAAAGTTTCCCGCTTATATCTTAGTCGGTTGATTCCCTGATATTTACCGGATCCTTTTTAACGTTTTGAAACCAATATATCCCTTTTGAAACCATAGGACTTGTATACTTTATCTCAAAAAGCTTTGAAATGCTTTTTAAAAAGGTTTTGGGATACTTTTCTGCACGTCTTCTCCCTAGCTGCTCTCAAAATTCATACTAAAATAGGTAATACTGAAATTTGTAAATACCAAAAATTTAAGAATTCCCTTTTGGCAAGCTTCAATTATTTTTATTAAATTTTATTTGTATTATAATTATAATGAATAAAGCGAGAATGGCCGAGTAACGACGTGAGCAACCTAAACGACGAGGCATATCGGCAAAAATGCCAGACTACCAATGTGAGCAAAATCATTCAGCTGTGGGCAACTGTGCTTTGCGCTTTGTTTTTGTAAGAAAAGTGCTTTTGAGATAGACTTCTGGACATATGTCAGTAAATTATATATTTCTGAGTTTTAACTTCCAAGAAATTACCAATTCGATTATGTTTCAAGCAAAATATTCTTTTTGGCGGTGGTTGGTTTAATTTCCCAACCCACTACAAGAGCTAAACAATACCATAAACATTTTAAAAAATATGTATAGTATTTGTATCCTTGCAAATATTGGCGCTCTTTCAACAATCTTTTGGGTCGGGCATACTCATTTTTCACTTAGTGGTTGGAAACTTGAAGGCTTAAACTTAGCTCAAAGAACGCTTACACATCAAAGTTTTAGTTACAAATTTTAAGCTTTTATTTTCAATTGAACCACTTTAGATCGATTAAACTATTCAAGTATAAAAACTTTGTATAAATTGTTACCTCGCAGTTTATCATACAGCTACTGGTGCAGGGCGGAGTAATCAAGAGCCGAAGTATTGTTTTTGTCGTTGCACGTAATTAACCAACACAGACATATCCAGTTATGCGCCGGAGCACAACTGTGCATGGAAATTGACGCCAGCAGCAATCGAAGCTGCAGCAGAGTTGCAGCCCGGTCGTAATCGAGAAATTTGTTTGAAACGGCTTAGCGTGACTTTGGCATTGGTAGCAACAGCGTCGACATTATGGCTTACACGTGTGCGTTTTTGTGTACCATTGGCCATTGGACGCTAATTGAGCCATGTCAAGGCAGTAAAGGCCAGTACGGAGCGTATTGGTATTGTTTGCAGGAAGGTGCGGAGTTGTATGACGAGGTAGTACACATGCGTTTGATAGTTTTCACACTTTCCAATTAGAGCACTTGGAAAAGCCACACGAAAAAACCACTAAACCCCTTGAACCAAACCGCTTGCAATTAGTGTTAAAAGACACAAACATGCCTCTAGCTGATGTTGGCCAGAGCCAGGAAGAGCTACTAATTGGCCTAATTCTTGGGCACTTTTTTTTTTCTTTTGTTTTTGGCCAGCAGGCAAACGTTTGTATGTGTGCCTGATCTCTGAGCTGGCTGGCTTGCTGCCTCTTAAAAGGCCCACGCATTGGCATGGGCACGACGGACGCCTCATAAATAAACAGAATACGAATACAACAACTAAAACAAGAACAGCGCCAGCGTCACAGCGCGAACATAAAGTACAAGAAACAGAACATGAGTGTCAGACAAGCGCCCCCCAGTCCTCGATATGCAGATGAGCCAGACGTTCCATAGAGCAGCAGCATCAGAGGCGGTAAGACGATCGAACGGATCTCGTGTGCCGTTCCGGTAAGTGTGAGCTGATATGTTGGGTGGTCTGTTCCAAATCAATTGCTGTTGCGCCCAAGTCAACGAAATCGAAGCAAGGCAGAGCAAAACGAAACGTTATGCTCATGTCCATGATCATGCCCAGAGACCCAGAACCAGAACCGATACGCAGCGTCACTTCTTGGTCGAACCAGACACATGGCCAGCCGGTCAGCAATGTTTGTGGAGACTTGGAGCTCTCTCTGTTTGTTTTGCATAAATGTTGCCCCAAATATTGCAGCTGTAAACACATAATGAACGCAGTTGTAGCCGTCGATCCGCTGTTGCCACATGATCGTCATCGGCATGATGATCTCCAACTACCGCTGCCGTTCCTCTCCTGTCCCCCCTTCGCTCACTCTGCATGTTGTATGCTGTGTAAATATTTGTTTTAAATTCCGCACGCCTACCACAGCAAACAGCCCCCAGGCCAAGTGCCGCCTTTCGACGATCTCTCTTCCTGCCTACAACATTATCCATAAAAGCGACCACCAAAGTTTGCCTGCTGGACCGCTGCAGCTGCTTGGTAAAAATATGCTAAGTGCCGTCATCGTGGTAGTCCCCGACAACGTAGTCCTCATCATCGTCGCCGCTTTCTGTAAACAAATCAGCCGGGGGACTACAGCGACGAAACTTTTTATTGGCATTCGGTTTTGTTGCTTCGTTTTTATTGACTTCACTTCAGACACTTCAGCGAGACGACTCCACACACACTCACACACACTTTATGCCACACACTTATAGCCGACGCCCACACGTGCAATGGACCAGCATCCATAGCATGGCACAGATTTTTCAACACCTTCTCGGGGCCCTCAACTGTTTGGCGCAGCTATTTCATAGGATGTTGGATCTGTTAATAATTTCAATTGACTTTTTTGTTTGTTGTGTGTCTTTATGGATCATGAGCTTTATTCCTTACTATATAATAGTTCCATCTGGTTGATACGCATATTGTTTGATTAATTTAGGCTTTTTATACATTTCAATGTTTATATCCAACTATCTATCTGCCGACATATGATTATCATATTTAGTTTGGTTCTTCAAATTGTTTTTGGGTTCTTGTTATTGTTGATATTTTTTAAACAAACTTTGGCACTCGATTTGTTTGGGTGGCATGTTCTACTTCAACCGAGCTGTCAGCATGGTAGCAATGTGTTGACTTTGATTTGTTTGGCATCAGTTTGGAGTATATAATCTTTTGATGGGTTCCCGAAAGTGTTTATAATAGCGCGCTGTTAGAAATTCTTCGCATAGTTATTTTGCGGCAATTATGTATAATCAAATATTGTAAAACGCAAATAATTTTGTAATCAAATTTTTTAAGACAAATCAATTTTGTACGCTTACAGATTATATTTTACCTATAAGTGTTTTAGCTATAGCCTTTATATACGGTTATTAAAGACTGAATATAAGCATCTAATTTTTTAAACATTTTTAATAAATACTGTCAATCATTATTTGATAGCTTATGGTTGAGCTTATATTGTAGCATTTAATTATTATTCATATTCTATAGCTTTTTTAACAAAATCAGTTTATAAGGTTACAAGCTGTCGAGTGTCTTGGTATATCGTGATAAAAAATTACTTTGCTTATTTAAGTTTGTAAAGCTTTTAAGATTGTAGACATTATACAATATTTGAAATGAAAAGCTTTTGTTGTATTGAAACGGTTTTTATAATCTCTAGAAACAAAACCTAATGCTACAAAATTAAACTTGAACGTTAACCTTTTCATTTTAAAATTTTTTTGATTTTTACTAAACTAAGAATGAAATAATTAATTGTTTTTGCCATAATAAACATTAAATTCATATACCCATTAACATTAGAGCTAATAATATTTTTTGGCTAAAGGCGTATACGCAGAATGCAAAAAAATTTCGCACGGAAAGACAAAACCATATAAAAAAAAAATTCCAAATGGGATATCCCAGGCCTTAATTGATAACATTATATTGATTTTGATGCCCTTTATAATACAGTATCATATAGCCTCGTTCAATTAGCATTAGACTAAAAGATTTCGCAAAGGATGTTGTTATTTTGAACAACATGAATTTTCGGGATAAAATAAAATGTATATATATATATAAATCGGATGAAAAATTATAAATTATAATTAATATATAATCAGGTATGCGAAACTAAACATTTCTGCTAAAGTCTGTTTAGTTTAAGTCTTTTATCTCAATCTTCTTAAAATACCAGATTATCAAGGCTCTGCTTTACAACAAAATTTAAGTAGGTCACACTCAAGAAATGAGACGACAGTATATCTATACTTACTAACTGAACCATTTCTTCCTCATGTCACCTATTTGACACAAATGTATTAATAACCACCTAACATTTGCTTAGCCATTGCACAGCAGTTAACCAAGCCAGAACTTAAATATCTATTTGATTTATTTAATATTAACAATAATAACTTTCAGAAAATCAGAAAATTCCTTAAAACTTGCGTGTAAATTGCATTCTCTATACAAATATCAAAAAACCCAATTAACAAAAGTATATGTACGTGGAAACCATATATATTATAATACAACTCTAACATTCTCAAGATAGAATAAAAATTAGAATTAAGAACTCATATTGTTATACATAGAATAATAGAAACCTCCTCCATGATGGTTAAAGAATGCCACAATTGCCTGCAACTCCTGTCTTCCCTAAGCAGAGTAGTACTATGGGTACCTGGACACTCAGGAGTGAATAGAAACGCGATCGCTGATGATCTGGCATGACAGGGTGCCTCCACTCCGACTACATCTCCTGCGCCTCTCTGTGGTATTGTTGGTTCACAATTAAGACCATGGTAAACAAATGGGCTGCAGGAGAACATACTGGAAACTGGATCTCCTTACCGGGGCTGCGACAAGCCAAAGCGCTTGTCAAACCTCTGGATATAATCAAGACAAAAAGTCTTGGCATAGCGGACTTAAAACTCGTGGTAGCATATCTATCTGGGCACCACACTGTAACATAACATTTACAGAAAGTGGGCCTATCGGATTCTTCGGAAAACTTGTCTGAAGATGTAAACCCCAGACATATCGCTGTGACTGCTCAGCGAGCTCTTGTGTGAAACCTATGCTTGTCAAAAATGCGAAAAAAATTTTTTTTTTTTTTGGAAATTTTTTTTTTTTTTTTTTTTGGGTTTTTAAAAAAAATTTTTTTTTTTTTGGGCCCCCCCTTTTTTTTAAAATTTTAAGGGAAAAAAAAAAAAAAAATAAAAAAAAATGTGATATATTTTTTTTTTTTTTTTTTTTTTTTTTAAAATTTTTTAAAAAAAAAAAAATTTTTTTTTTAAAAAAAAAAAAAAAAAAAAAAAAAGGGGGGAAAAACTTAATTTTTTTTTTAACTATAATTATCGTTTAAAATAAATTTATAAATAAATAAATCGAGTTTGTAAAACATTTGAACTATAATACAATAATACAAAAATAAAATTTGGCGATCTGAAGTTGGTTTCAAGGGTTAGGGCTTAATATCACAATTACCTCTCGAATTGATAGATTTTTATTTATTTTTGAAGTTTTGATAGAACCAAGCCATGTGTGCCCAATTTTAATGTTTACACTATGAAGACAATTTTGCTGTGTAGCTGTAAAATACTTAATTTTTTGTTTGTGATTTATTTGAATATCATTGCTAGCGCTTATAAAAGACGTGCCTTAAAATAACTAATATTGCAAATTTACAAAAAAAACGTATTGTTAAAAAAAATATAAAAATAAATAAAAAAAAATTGTCAAACCGGACTGCTCCAGGTGAGGCTCGAACTCACAACCCCGGCATAGCTCATACACACAGAATACTGATTATAAGTACCGTGCGCTAACCAATTGCGCCACTGGAGCTGTTGACTGAGCGCTGCCAAATGCCCAATATAAGCACAAAAGCATTGAGAACAGAACGTTTGCTTATTTTATAGCGACGCAGCGTTACGAAGATGCGACGAACCGTCGGCTCGTGTTGTCGGTTGCCGAGTTCGTGTGTGAACAATGTTAGTGCGTACTCTGTGCGTGTGTGTGAGTCTGTTAATTTAATTTATGTAGCTCTGATAAGAAATAAAAATGTAAATTTAAAGCAACAACAAATTATTTACAATTGAACTGCGCTAAATCTGTGAGTCAGCTAAGAACATAAGAGGTATGTGTGTACATAATACAGTGCATCAAATAAATTTTGGCAAAGGGCAACTTTTTGGCGAAAAAGTGTGCATGAAACTTTTTTAACTGACTTTTTGATGTAGAAAGTACAATTAGTTTATCTTTCGCAAATAACAGCGAGCATAAATAAATACAAAATTTTATTTATGTTATAATAAAAGAAACTTTTTCCATCATTTTAAGAACTTACAGGGGGAAAAAGTTGCTTATCTTATTACATACATATATATTTTTTTCTTCAAATTTTATTAACATCTTCAGCCAATAAGTTAAGTTAACTCAATAATAACTAATAAAATAAAAGTGTAACGGTTGGCTATGTCATATGGCAATCACACTGTTTTTTGTTTGTTTATGAAGATATCGTAACCAAATTTGGCTCCAAATGTCTTTTGGAGTTCTTGAGCAATATACCGGATAAGATTCCAGTGTGGTGTGTACCAGGAGTACCGTCTTAAACATACGCCATCTTTTTTATCCATATTTTATAATATAGATACCCTATTATATTTTATTTATAATACATATTCACATAAATAACAGAGTCGAAAAAAATAGGCGTTGTATATTTAGAAAGTACAAAAGAAAATAGATTTTTTTTCTAAATTGAATATAATTTATGTATGTCCGTCAATGATAAAACCCCAAAATACCCACCCCTTTCATTTTTCAGCGTTGAATATTTTGGGAAACTAAATTTGAAATTGCATCATGAAAAAATGAAATATTCGTTAATTTTCGCAATACTTTGTCAATTTAAAAAAAAGAACGGACGAAATCAAAAAATACACAAATGGCAGCGCTCGAATTTTTGTACAAAATTGGATTCCCCGACCCAAAAACCCCCTTATACACATTTGGCTAAAGAAAATATAACGTTTGTTGACTTTATTAATGTCTAATTCGATTTTGTAACTCGACTCGAATTCGAAATTGGCTTAGAAAAAATCTTTTTTTTTTTTTTTTTGTGGGCTCGAATAACAAGGTGATGCCAGAAAATTTGCCTATTCTGAGGGCTTCGACAAATCGATCTACCAAAAAGGTATTTGAACCACCATTCCACCATTTCCTAGATTATATTGCTCTAAAGTAAAAATTTTGAAAAAAAAAGTTTTTATAAGTTATTCTACGGACTTTTCAGCCGATGTGTTACACATGTATATTTGTACATATGTTTTTATAAAAATGATTTATTTTTATTGGATTTAAAATAAGTTAAAAAGTGAAATCTATTAATATTAACAATTGAAAAGTGAAATCTATAAATATTTAAAATTGAAAAGTGAAATTTATTTAGTGACGATCAATAGGCCAATATGTTATATATTTATATTCCAATAATTATTAAGTATTTTCCATGCTTTTTACTTTCGTTAGACAAGTACCTCGAGAGCAGGTGTTCCGATTACGAAATGATCGTAAAATTTGAAATGGCCATAACAACTACAGTAACAACAACAATAACAACAAATACAGTCAGCAGTCAGCTGTAATAACTTAAACAAAAACTCTTTATAAAAAATTACCCCAGTACTGGGAAATCATTGATTCAGTGTCAGGAAATGCAAATTGCGCTAATTACACTGTGCACAAAGCGTTGCAATAATCGCATACACACTATACAAATACGAATAAAAAACTATCGTATAAATAAATAAAAAAAACAAGCCATAACAATAAAGCACAAAATAATAAAAATAGCTGACCGCTAACAACAACAACAACAACGATGTTAATAAAAATAATAACAACAACAACAATATTTACTGCCGTGACAAATGGACATTGTATGACATTAATAATCATAATTTAAAGTTGGAAAAATGATTTTTGCAATGGAAAAACTTAGTCCAAAAGCTGCCGTATGTCATGTCATATCGTAATTAAAAAATTAAAAGCGTCAACTACAGCAACAACAAAAACATTAACAGCAACAACAAGTACGAGCTACAACATCCGAGTAGTAAATAATATGATTAAGAACAACACGAATTTATGTAAAGCCCCCAACGCACAAGAGTATCAAAAAGAGAAGGAAATAGTTTAAGATAGACTTAATTCAAGACACTACAAAATGAAGTAAATATGTCCATATAGACATATATAAAATACTTAAGACGTCGTTGACCTTAAACTGACCAACAACAACAAAAATTAAATAATCATTTACAACAGTTCGAACTTAAAATACTCTTGCATATCATCTGAATATATTATACTTATTTATCGGCAAATAGATCCCGATTTGAGATAAAAGTGTGCTTGGAAAATAAAATATTTGCATCCATTAATGGTTTTTATTTCACATGATGAAAAGTAGTTCAATATTTTCTCTTTACACTCGGAACCAAATGTGGATCAGGAAAAAAAATTTCCTGGCAGTCCAAATTTCTTTTTCAGTACGATTTCCCACTGAGTTCTATGGAAACTGCTTAAAAGTTTGACGAAGCGCTGATATTTCAGGTTGACCATTTGCAATTTCCGGCTGTTTCCGCCTCAGCCCAGATCGAAAGGTAAACTCGTTAAGTGAATACAATTTTGTATGAAACACTCAAACAATATTGTATATCACTCAGTAGACCCATATTCTTTTGACGTAAGGAGCATCTCTTGCTCTACTTCGTTACTTCCATTTCGGATCGAAGGAACAACTTTTCTAAGGTCTAAGGTATTATAGCCAGATATTCTGGAATGTAGCGGCCCTCTGAAAGAGTATGAGAAAAACAATTTCCGAAGCGTTTGTTATAGCTGTGAAACGAACTTTGTGACAATAACAATAATAAAAGAAATATGATGTGTGCTATAAACATAAATAAGTACATACTCGCGTATAATACATATATGTACATATGTATATATTCTTTTATAACTGTGTCAGTGTCTTGCTCAAGCCACCCAGAATTATAAGTAATTAAATTAGAAACCAGAGCAATCGATTTAAGCGCCGCCAACGACTTGGAAGTTGTCATTATCATCGGGTATCAGTTCTAGTAAGTTATATTTTTTTTTTTTGTTGTATTGGCAAATGGCGCCAATACAAATCAAACTATGACAGCCCACAGCAAAAAAGCCACAAATTGCTACAGAGAAAAAAAATTAAGATCCCGAACAACAAGACAATTAAAGTTTAATAGGGAATTCATCTATGTTTTAAAGAAATTCTAGCACATTGAAGCAGTTTTAAAATCTTTTAATTTATTAATATCATTTTATATTTTTTATTTAAGGTTGTTATCCGTCAAGGCTTCATCCCAAGTGCGTCTTATCATCGCTCCTTATCATTCAATTGGTGTCGGATTAAATCCAAGTAAAAACGGATAAAATTTATTTTTGTGTACCAAATAAAGGTCATCACTGTTGAGGTATTTTTTTTGTAATGCAAAAAAGCACAAAAAGTTCAAACGAATCGGAAAATCTTTGTTATTAATAGAAAGTACCATTCTTGCCATTCACTTTTTCAAGATAATCTTTTTCAAATGTTGGCTGCAACTGCGCTCGTAGCTCGTCCATGCGGAGGTTCCGATTTTCGATGATGCTTTCGAACTAGTATGATATAGAAAAGTATGAAGAAAACTTCGTACAGATTGCTTTACATCTTTTTAGATAACCGCCCAAAAACAATATAGTGGTTTATTCTTTCATCCGGACCCCCTCCCCCCAAAAGTTGGAAAAGGGGCTAAATGTCTTTTGCGTGCTCTGATATATAAGTAGTTCGATATCTTGTCACCTACGAGAACTTTTAAAGTTATAGTTAACAACTTATTTTTAAACTGTTTTGAAAGAAGCTATTTAAACCAAAATCGGTATGAAGATACGTGTGGGCATAATATATAATTTGTTTTTAAATGTTTTTCTATGTATCAAGTTATAACTCGCCACATACCTAAGTAAAATCGTTCGGAACTTCTGGAGCTATGGGCCAAAAGTCCAAATTTAAACACCTTTGCTTAGAAGATCCATTCAAATTTGTTTTTATTTGTTATCAAAACTTTTTGTTTATACATAACTGTATGCCTCAAGTCAAGTAATTGTTCCTACAAGTTTTTTGGCAAAACAATTTTTTTATTTAAATTTTTTTTTCAATTAGATGAACACCTTGGGGACTAGGCTATGTGCAAGGGATACCATAGTCGGAAAGTCTCGAAACTAATACCTATAGAAAGCCGCACGAGTCGGGCATGCAAAGCCGTCTTGTTAAGTTTAGGAATGAGGGCACGAAGCGTAATGGCAAGATTTCATATTTTCTGCTTAAATCTACAATTTCATATTGATTCGATTCTATTAAAATTTGTTATTGTATTTTGCACATACTTTTAAAAATAAATACATTTTATTAAAATAATAAAAGATCACAGTGAACACAGTAAATTATTCGTGTAACTAAGCGGAAGTTTTTATAATGCAAAAGTGTTTTTGCCATATTGATTTTTAAAAAATTAAAAAGTGAAGAATATATTTTTTTATTAAACAAAAATTATTGTGACGGTTGTTCAATAACAAGACAAGAAAAATGAGGCTATTCGGAAAATTGGTTTTCCAACAACTTTACATACTTTTCATCAATTCACTGATCACGTTGGGGTCGATCCTTTTCCGCTCCGTAGCTATTGCTGTTTTTAATAATTTCTTGGGTGTTTTTTGAAGATTCGTTGTTCTTTTTTTATTTAATTATCAATGGGATAAGAAATAGACTTTCAGAACCTTTTTGGAGAAATATTCTAACATTTGGTGTTTCAACTAAAGGTGCTATCGAATTTTGATTATTACGATCAGGTAATAGTTTTAAGTCAATCCCTTTTCTCTATATACATCATTATGTATTTATCATTGCAACCAAGAACCAACTACGACTGTTTTGATTGAACACCAAGTTACAGAGTGTTTGAATAATATCTTATTTATTTATATTGAATACATTTTTTAAATAGTATAGCTCTTCCAAACGCTTTTTCTGTTACTTATCAATCTTTAAAATTTCTTCAGAGTTTGGTTTAATCTCCCTTTGCCATACCAAGTAATATGTATGTATATATGTAGATCTCCTCTAGTCGTAAAGCTCTGTCCATTTTCATTGGTGATTTCATTTGGATATTTATTACTCATTATAAGATTGCCACTGGATCTTTGTTTTCGTGCCAAAGTTTACAAAGTCTAGCATGTGTTTTTGCCTAGTCATAGGAATAGACCACCCAATAAGAAACGATTAGAGGCTTCATAAGCAAGTCTTGGAGTAGAATCCAAACAGAAAGATTATTGTTGACTCTGTTGTTAATGTATTTTATTTTAAATGATGCAAAGTTAGAGCTTATCGGTGTCAACAGCTGTTGAAATGCCCCGATGTTGCTGCACTTGTAGCGCCAAGCAGCGCCCACTTGCACTTTCAGACTCTTATTATATGATCTTGGAGGGCGATCTCAAGTTGCTTTTAGAGCTGGTGCGGCAAAATGTGGAACGCAACAGACGCCACAGCCACAGACCCTAAGTATAACCGCAGACGCTGGTCAACGTTGTAGTCAAGCTGCAAATATGACAGATAGGCAATGGGCTGATATTGATGGGTAGACAAAAGTCATAACCACAGGCACCGTCTGGCACTGTTGGCACTGCTAGCACTGGAACTGGTGGTCGGTCGATCATCCATGAAGATTTATTAAATGAATATTGACTCAGCTGCGATTTCTTGAACTTTGCAATGTTTGCACTGCCTACGACTTTTACCAAAGAGTCGAGCGCTTAATCATGCATCAGCGCAGTCGTCTTCGAAGCTTCAGGTCCCATCTCATCAACTGCACTGACAGCGTCATGACTGAGTCTACCTTTACCTTTGTCCCTGTCACTCTCTCCAGCCAACATCTCAACCGACCTGTTGTTATTTGTTTGTCTTCTCACGCGCCAAGCGACCGACTGAAACGCAAAATGTTTTACAAAACGCCTGCGCAGCGCATATTACTAACGCCTATGTCGAAGTACCTCCCGGATCCAATGCCGGCCCCTCCAACGTGGGATCCACCGAGACGACGAACACTTTGCATGTTATTTGCTTCGTTTGTTTGACTTTCTCATTAACTTTTGCTTACTTTTGCGATCCCTCAGCTTCAGTTTACCTCTGCTTTTCTTTTCTGCTTCATTGCGCTGTTGCCGAGCGTACATTAACTTTATAATGAGGTTTGTTTTAAAAAGAAAATAATCATAATAATCGGTATAACCTTATGAATGCCAGTTTTAAACGAACATATATGTTCAGAATCTTTCGTAAATGTTGCTGAATCTTGTTAAAGCGTTGTTGTCCTTAATACAATAAAAAATTACTATTCAACAAATGTATAATATTTATTTTCAATACAAAGCGATTACTATTTAAATGGTTATATTTTATGTTATTTTATATGATGGCAGTTAGAATAAAACGATGATTCAGTAGGTGTTTCACTTTCCGGCAACTCCGCATTAGGTTATTATTTATTTATTATTATTATTATATTATACTCCTCAAGAATTTAAAGGAATAAAATAAAAGAAAAAGATTATTTGGAGAATAACATAAAAGAGTCAGATACGGCTCGAAATCTAAATCAAATTACAATCTATCTATGCATATACTCAAAAACTATCCTTAATGATGCAATTGTCTGGTTTTATGAAATTGCCAACCCAGCCCAATCGGCTTAAGATCGGTTTTATTCCTCTTCTAGGACAGTATTTTTTTATTAATATTGGGGAAGGTTTTTGTGATCTTCTTTTAAGCCTTTTAATTGGGTGATGAACATTATGTGAGTGCTTGATCATAAATGTTGAAAGCTTGTTTTTCAAAATGATCACATTCAGCATCTTTGCCTTCGGGCTTTTGATAGAATACTTTTAAAAAGGCAAAAATTTGTGTTCGCATATGTTGCGCAAAGCTGTTAGATTCTTTTCCTAACGCAAACAGTTTTCCATGGAAAATTGAGATACAAGAGAGGATGAAATAAAAAAAACATTAAAAAATCACCCAATAATACATTGTTTATGATTTTAGGGGATTCTCTTGGGACAGAAAATATGATTTTAAACCTTCAAACATTTTCAAAATGCGCTCAACTGCGGATGTCTTTTCGTACTCTGATCCACTTTTGTGGAAAATATACTTAAGTACTTGGTAAAAATTATCGAGCGAACAGAAAAAGTTAACATTGTTCACTTAAAAGCGGACATATGGCAACCCTATCAGCCAAGCAAAAACTTGTTCGAAAATCATCTAAATATCAAGGCTGGTTTGTAAAATGCCATTTTTTTTTTGGAGATACTCGTATGTAGTTTCCGGATTTTGATTACTGCTGAAAATTAGACTACACAGGGTCTGTAAGGGTGTATAAACTTTGACTTGCTAAGGTAAGCTTTTCTTTTTGGTGTTGCTTTGTTTAACTGAAAGTTGCCGCAAGATTTGTATTTACATACATAGTATATGTATGTATTTGCGTGTATGGGAGTGTGTGTATGGGTGTGTTTTAGTGTATGGGTTTGCAGTGCGCACCTGATCAAACTTTATGTCATTTGCTTTTACGGCCCCGTCGCTCGGTCAGCTTGATTTTGTCTGTGGGAACATTTTGTTGATTTTCTGATTTGCCAACTTAACATACTTTACATATGTACATACTACGTGGAATTACTTATTTACATACCTAGTAAATATTATGTACATAAGTATGTATGTTTATATAGTTACCACTACTACAACAATTCCAAACTACTTATACAGCAATTGGAATTGCCAACTGTAGGCGCCACCTTGCGTGGTAGTATGTCGCACGCAGTCGGTAATTTGGCCCACTATTACTACCAAGAATTACTACTACTGCTACTTCTTGGCTTGAATTGCCCGGTGAACCAATGCGCAACATGGTAATGGCAATTATAGTCTATTAACAAGAATTTATACCCAGCAACAAGAGCCTTTACCCAACGACACCAACCAGTGTTATAAATTACAAAATTTAGTCAAATTAGCGCATGGGGCCAGGCACCGCCACCGATCGCTGATCTATGCTACTACGATATGAACCTCCTGCATACCGCTTGGCAACGACGACTCCGGTTCGGAATGCGTGCGTGAGCATAAAACAAGAAAAAAAACAGAAAATGCAAACGAAAGCGGAGCGTACTTTAAGCGTATTCTCGCATGCGAATGGTAGTGCAAATAGCGAGTGCGAATTCGAATTCGAGTGCATTGCAGGTGTTTGAACTCAAATGTCAGGCAAACGTCGCCAAGGCGGGCTAAATAATTGGGCGACAGACGCTGACGTTGCCTTACTCGGCATGCCCCCTGGCCAGCACCACCTCATCTCATTTGCTGACATTTGCCGTCAACTGTGAAAATAAACACATTATACAAATCCAATAAAGAAAAGCTAAGGCTTGTCAAGCCAAAGTTTACATACTCTTGTGGTATTAGGGATCATTTGTATGAGTGGGTGCATGTGCTCCACATAAGCCATTATTATGTTTACCAAACTTGGCAGATTTTCATCTTACGCTATCGAAATAAGAAACTAAGTTTCTAGTCGTAAAGATGATCTTTGGTTAATTCATTACAAATAAATTACATAACAAATGAATCACGCGTGAATTGTCAGAAAAATCAGGTTGAAAATCCAAATTGCAAAAAAATCACCCTTTATAACAAATTAAGAGCAACGTTCAATTTAAATGTTCAAAATTTAGCACAGGATAAAAATCATAAAGAGGCATGCCACAATACTCTTATATTACTATGTTCCATATGCCATATACTTATATTGTTTTGGGTAGCTCTCGCTTTTTTAATGTTTTTAGTGAACACCTTAGCAACATTTGACTAGGTGATCATATCCATAATTTTAATCTTAAATAAAAAAATCGAAAAAAAGCTGAAAATTTGATGCCCTCCTATTTATTTTATTATCTTTTTTCTTTCTTTTTTATTATTATGAGATTACTTTCGAATCTGTTATCAATTCACAGCATACCTACACTGTAATTAAAACGAATAACAATATGGTTAAAATTCCATAAACCAGTAATAAGATCATTTATTTCGGGGAAGATGCTTGGCTTTCAATTCAATTTGTGAGACCTTAATTACATAGGTTTCTACAAAAAGTTTCCCTTACATGCGAGCTTCGAACTTATATACTCTTTTTCAGGGTATACAAATATTTTGCCAGCGGTAGCAATCGGCGGCGATTCGACTCTTGATCGATGCGGATCGACCGACGGCGCGTGCATGCGAAATGCAAAGCAAACGTTTTTTACAGACTTATGTACATATGTATGTATGTACTTATACATATGTACGTATATTTATAAATATGTATGCACTTTTATACAAATGTCTCAATCACAATAATTAAATGCGTTCAGGAGTAAAAGTATGTCACATACAAACATTCTCACACATGCACATACACTTACATATCTACGCTGCGGGATGGCGGTCACATTTAATGGTGTTGCAGCAAGCGTCTGAGGCAGGGGCAGGGAACAACCTAGGCGCAACAAAGGGCGTTGACATTTTGAGGGCGCAGTCGAGTGATTGTCCATCCAATACATCAGTCAGTCAGTCAGTCAGTCAGTCGGTGGGTTGATCCCCTGATCCAATACAGCAATACACCGTACACCAAATTTGTGATTTTTTTTACCAGGCTACAGTTTTTGGTTTATGTGTCTTATTCGAATGTATCTTGTGAGTTTCGTCAACTTAATCAAAACGGCGCGCAGTTGGCGCATGTGCACAAAACAAGCTGGTGACAAATCTGCAACCATGGCCACAACTTGATACTCACTGCTGCAACTATAACTACACCGAGAGAAAACCTAAGTCGCCCTTAGATTTAACGATTCCAAAAACACATGTAGGTGATTGAAAGCGTTAAACCCTATATCTAGTAAGTTACCCCAAGTTCAATTTGGTAATAAGATGTTATGCTTATTTCGAGCCGCAATCCGTCTTAATATCATTTTCATCTTCTGACAAAGCGGTCTATTACACTAGTTTACACGAAAAATTAACCTTCGTAAAAAAGTGTTTTTAGGGTAATTTTGGGTCGAGAAACACGAAAATTACATTCATTTTTTTTCTTAGGCACCTTTTTCGAGATTTTTTCGAAAAACACGTTTTTGTCCACTTTTTTCAGTTATGCGCTAATATCTCGTGATAATATCTCACAGTAAAGAGCGCATCAATACCTTTTGATTTAATGGTCTTTCATGTCGATACAAAATTTTTACTCACTACATGGCTGAAATTATTTTTGAAGTTAAATGGTTTTTCTTGACAATCCATGCTGACTCCATATTTTACTATTACATACTATATACTCGTTTATTTTTATATTTAAAAGTACAATCTTTACATTATTGCATAAATAGTTGCCAATGCCCGTACATAGATGGCGATAGTTTTTTTTAAATTGAAATATGGCAATTTACTGATCTACAAGGCTGGCCAACCCTGAGAATATTACTCTATAATGTACACCCGTCAAATTTATTCAAATTATATTTTAAACAGTAAAATATCACTTTTTTTTTTAAATTTAGCCATACCAAACTTGAGACAGCAAAAAATTGTCATCCACAGCGAAATTCTAGTTTTTCTCTCAGTGTACAAAAACAATGAATGCGACAGAGACGGCGGCGCCCATTGTCTTTATGCATCTGCATGTGGGCGTCGTTTTGCGGACCAAATGGCGCTGCGTTGAATTTGTTGGGTCAAACGCAAATGCCTAACCAAAAGGGTGTGACGTTTTGGTGACTGTCACCTGGCCAGACCAAGCCTGGTCTTGGTCTGGATCGTTTCACTGTTCTGTTCAGTTCAGCTCAGTTCGATTCGGTTCGGATTTGAAGTTTTGAAGTTCTGCCTTTTGGTTTTTAACTTTTCGCAGCGCATGTGGGCTTAATTTATTTTGACTTTTGGCCATTTAACTTGAGATTTATCTGGTCTAAACTATGCGCAGACACAACGACAGAGCCGCAGCGACAAAGAGACAGACGACAACGACTACGACAACAGTTTGAGTCGCTTGTTGACGCGTGGATTAAATGTGCCAAATGGGTCTACCTTATTGACAATAATCGGACTGGGCTGCAAAATACTGTAAACATCAGCTTGGGTGGGTCTGGTTCTGGGTCTTAGCCAACAGTTGAGATTGAGTTGTCATCTAACAATATTGGAGGGGAATTCGTCACGCTGAAGTTAATAATTAATTTATTAAAAAGGAAGCATAACTTTATAAATACATATTGAATAAAAACGTATGTAGGTGTTTTTAAACTAAGAATTAACTTTCTTTGGTTTTAACATCTTAGGGGGTTACTCTTGTGCTATTAGCAATCGAAATGGCTTATTCTGCTAGCGGATTCGGAATCAGCGCGTCGAGATACATAAGGAAACAGAAACCGCGCAGAATGAAAAAATTATATTACTAAATTTCTGGTAATAGACAAAATTATAATTTGCGTTCGTAGTCCCAAGCTTGCTTTACAGCGTAATGATAGATTTTTGTTAAAAGAACAATCAAGTTCGTTGGATTCTCAAAGTTAAAGCTCTGGAATCAAGGCTCTGTTGCTCCCGACTCTGAAACCTATATTCTTTTAAGTTCTCATTTTGAACACTTCCGCTATGCTAGACGCTCTCATGCTTCCATTAGCGAGTTTCAAACTTCAGACCAAAGTTATTACAGCTCCAGTAATTGCTGAACCCCAAATACTTCTGAAATCTTTCAAGTGTTGAAATTCTTAAAGAATTTCTATGCTTAAAGTGTTTGAAAGCCTTCAAAGTCTTGATGCTTGACAATTTTGACATTTAACTCATGGCCAATACTTTAGTTTTATATACCACATTGTATATAATATATGTGTTTACAGTGTTTGTAAGCGTGTAATGTCTCAATCAACAATACATTTCCCAGCAGCAGTTCCCACATTAATTAAGGCACAATTAAAAGAAACCCTTGCCCAAGCACAGGCGCGGGAATTCCACTTGAGTGCCTGTCAATGGGACGGTATGGTAGCTCTAGGACAGACACACAAACACTTGAATGCTAGTGTCGTCGAAGTCGAATCCCGCATGATCCAGTAAGGGCGGTGCAAACAGTAGGGGCATCCAATGTTGTTGACCGCCAACGTGGACAAAATCTCAGCACAGCTGTGCGCAAAAGTGTTGTCAATGGGAACAACGGATGATTTCGTGGAAATTACAGAGCAGCCAAAGCAGATCATGACCAACAAAACCACACAGGTAACAGAAGAGAGCGAACTGTGCGGTGAGTGAGTACGAGTGTGTGTGTGTGTGTGTTTCATTGTAAGCGTTACGCATTTCCTCTCAGGTGTGCCGCTGTTGTTGTTTTCTTTTTGTTGCTGCTGCTCAGCTGCCAAACAAAAGCGTAAAAAGTAGGTGCAGCTGAGCGGCGGGATTAATGAGCAACAATCGCAGACGGCAGCGCAACAATACAACAAACAAAGTGAGTGGGAAAATGGAAAGGCCGCTCACTCGCTCACTCAATGAGCAAACCAATTCCAGTCGTCGTCGACTAAAGTTGGCTCTGGTGGCTAATGATGCCGCCACTACGTGACGTTCGTTGCCAAGTGGAAGAATTGTTTGTGATTTTGTTTTTTGTTTATCACATATTGTTGTTTTTGTTGTTCATTCTGCATTTATGAATTGTTGTTTATACCCTGTACCAACATAGGATACATGGGGTGTTATGGATTTATGCGGCAAAGGGTGTGGCTGACTACAATTTGTTTGTACCACTGAGCCGGGTATCGATTGTCCGTCATCTGGGAGACCACTAAAGCAAGAGAAGCAAAATGTCACCAGCTTCAGCTGTTAAGCCACGCTCTTAACTTTTTTATGCAGACAATAATTTTTTCTAGAAAAAGGGTATAGGGCAACCCACTGTCGTTCAACGCCTCGAGTGTATTTTTTGTTATGAATTCTTGCAGACGTCGCGACTTGGGCTTGGAGTTTTCTGGTGTTTCTTTTTCCGCTTTTTGTCTGTTTCTGCTTGTTTTGGAATCACGCTTATCTCTCGTCAACGCACCTTATTTTCCGGCTCTTGTACTTAATTTTACGGGCTTAACCAAAACATTATTGCACATAATGAGAAAGAGTAAGAGTGAGGTACACAACAGTTTCGAAACAGTTGACAAACGGTTGGCTACTGTCGGCAGTCATGGCGTGGGACCACAATAAACTCATCTCAGCGAGCAGTGAATGCAACGACTTCCGTTTTGGATTTTAATTGGCAGCCTCAAGACTTTCCACAATAAATCAAAATGCCATGATGATTTGTTTGCAATTTAAATGCAAATGTGCTCTTATAAGGAGTACGCAGACCACCCAGTTAACCAAAAAAAATATACATATATATTCCAAAGCAAGCTAACGAAAATTATAACTTAATTTGTGCAACGAAAAATCTTTTAAGGGGGAGCTGCAAATGCCCCAAAGCACATGATCATGACGCAGCCTGTTGCCGTTGCCCGAAAAATCAGAGAAGCCACACAAAGCGACCACAAAAACGACAGAATAAACCGACTGGCTGACTGGCGGGACTGACTGACTTTGGGGCATGATTTGTCTTCAAAATACCAAAACGAAGTCGCAGCTTGGATGACTCAGTTTAAGGGCATATGCGGCATGATAATATACTAACTTCTTTTTGCTTTGCTTATATGAGGAACTTATAAGCTACCTGTATAATGATTAATCCAATTACACGGGATTTTTCAAAATGGAGAGTATTGATTTGTCTAGTGTTTTACAAACATCAATTTAAAGGTACTTGCTACCAAGCAATTTGGTATCTGGGAAAGAACCGCAAAGCAGAGTGCATTAAAGGATGGATCAAGCTAGTGGTTAGTGATTTTTTATTGTAACTATTGGTAATTAAACCAACAGAAGCCGATATTACTTAACCTTTGGTATAGTATTCAGGGAACCAATTAGGGCACCAGTCTACTAATCGCTTCCGATAATAATGTGTAAACATTTATTGACTTTATTGTTTTCCCCGTTGCGTTCCAACCCATTTGATTCGGTATTTTCGATCCTAAAAAGGACAGTTGTGTTTTATGAAATCTATAAAATGTTTTGCTCTCGTTAAAATACCAAATTTCGAAAGACAACGTGATAAGTTCATGCTGTCCCATTAACTTTTGATTGTTAAAGATCAACTATCATTAACTCATATTGTCGGAACATTTGACATAGTTTTCTTCTCAAATTCTGTTAGTTTATATATATTCCCTGATTAGATTGAAGCGTACTGAGCTTTTAAATACAAAGAAAGTAATTTTGATTTGGACTTATACTTGTTTTTAAAAACAATTTATATTCCAACTAAAACGAAATTTAAATCAGGAATCTGCAAGAAATCTATGTGTGTCTTAACTTGTCTGCAGTAGAAAGACCTTCATGCATATTTGTTTGTTACCTGGCCTTAACCTAGAAACTAAAGACTCTACTTGATTGCAATAAATGACTGAAAAAATTCAACAAATGTTGAGCATTCTAAAATAGAGAATTTAAAATTGTCAAATCGCAGTTAAGCAGTTGGTTCCTTTATAGCCTTCCATTCCCCTAAGACCAACAACAAAAAGATAGGTATTAAATCTTCTAGAGAATTAGTTTAGCATAGACATAAAATGCTCTAAGCCATTAAGTTAACCAAACTAAACTCAAATTAAACTAACCCTTTGAGATGTAGAGCATTGTGAAACCGCGTCAAGGTCCCAAAAAGCAATTCCAAGAAACGCACTGGACAGCGCTTTGGTTGCCGCTTGCTGTCAAGCCGAGCCCCAAATATTAATAAAAGACGTCAAAGGGAAGCGCAGCCAAACCCAAAAAAGAAGTAACCCCAAAATAAAACAAAATAAAAAAAAATCAAACCGAAAAGAACCCAAAATATATAAAAAGAAAGCAAAAAAAAGTTATGCCACGCAAGTGTTCAACAAATTTCAATCTCAGCTCAAAGGCGGCAACAACAACTACAAAAAAAAAACCCTCAGAATGACGACAACGATGAGCAAGAAGGTTGGGTACATTTTGGTTGCACGTGCAGAGATCTGCTTAAGTCGAGGTCTGCTGAAGTCGCATTGAAATGCGCTGCGCGTTGTGCCCAAAGGATCTTTTGCAAAAAGAAAAACAAAAACAACAACAGCAACAACAATGAACGTTGTGAGCATAAAACAAAATGAATTGAAAGAATTCCTTGCGGAGCACAGCCGTCCCAGAATCGTCTCAGAACAGATCAAACGCAAAGATAGCCTACTCGACCATTCGGACCATTCGTTTTGACCAAAATGTGCCTAAGAAAAATTCTTTCTGGCTCTGGCTGCATTGGCCTTTGATTTGTTGAACATTTTTTTTTTGTTTTGTTTTTTGTGTTTTTGGTTTTGGGCACTTTCAAGGTTCACTTTATTCAGTCTTTGGCTTTTGTGGCGGTTCCACGACGATGGAACGCGCATTATATTACGATTTGAATTTCAGATTGAGTTTTAATAGCCATCCAACCACACCTGCATTTTGGTTGCCTCACTTTTCAGTACGTTTTGGATAGCTCGTTGTTGTTGCTGTTATATCTCACAGTTTTATTTGGCAATTTCTTTGCTGCAGGTTAAGAAAAATATAAAAAAATAAAAAGACTCACATAACCCTTTTTATGACTGGTGTGAAATATTCGCATAAAAATAAGAAATTCAATTTCACGCTTCTTTATTAATTGGCCAAGCTTCATTTACTGACTGCGACTTTAATGAGATTTATGTGCCG
Source organism: Chymomyza costata (assembly GCA_018150985.1). Taxonomy (NCBI): domain Eukaryota; kingdom Metazoa; phylum Arthropoda; class Insecta; order Diptera; family Drosophilidae; genus Chymomyza; species Chymomyza costata. Next base: position 74,935 of record JAECWU010000128.1, on the reverse strand, counting down.
AGATTAAGAGACTTAGGGCGGCGCAGCTTGAATTTCATTTCCATCTTTTTGCCCATCTAATTAAAAATGCAAAATTAACAACAACCAAAATGACAACAACCACAGCGAAGACACTGCAAAACAATTATTGACTTTATATAAAGGCGTTCTGCGTTGACAACAAAGTTGCCAAAAAAACAAAAAAAAATCACATCAAATAAACAAAAAATAGGCATTATCCAAACAAAGATTAAATGCTAAATATTGGCCACGTTGGCGGATCCGTTGGCAGCTACTGTCGTCGGTTAAGAGCTCCGCGTGAAAAATAATATTTATGGCAAACAAATTTTCATATCGACAGCAAACGACAACTTTGTCGGTGTCGGTGGCAGCGGGAGCTGCGGCAAGCGGCGCCGAGGCGCACCTAAACGCCAACGATGCGGATCTTAGGCTGCTGCATCTGCTGGCATAGTCGCAGCATGCGGTTGATACACTTGAAGAAAACATTACCAATATAATTGCCAGCTCTTTTTGTAGTCGATTTTTCCATAATATGGTATGGATTTCATCATAGGATAGTCTCAAAAGACATAAAAGCCATTCACTTTTATGGAATTTATTTAATTCAAATCTCGCAGAAGACAAGTCTTCGTCTGCAAAACTTGTAATAAAATCTAATCTCTAGTTCTGCCAATGAAACGATCTAAGTTTTGGTTATTAAACAATTTATGAATGAAGCGATAGAGAAAACGCTGGTGCATTTCAAATAATGAAATCTGATAACCTTGGCGAGTTCCCTAAAAACTTTAAACATGATCACAAATCTAGACTTTTAAGAGAATCCATGGGATCCAAATGACTAGTACATTATGTGGTTATTTTTTAATAGATAACGCTTGAACAAACATAACTTAATATCTTTCAGTTATCAGGAAAGAACTGTTGGCATTTATTGACTTAAGCATAGATCCCAATGCATGCAAATTTTATCTTGTTAACATTGGTTTATTTTAAGCGGTCTCTCAGATTCGAATGGACTGTACTTAAACACAAACTCATTTTTTTGGTTTCAACTCAACTAAAAGTTACTTTAGGGTCGAGATGGTTTATCCTCTAATAAGTGGCTAGAGGAAAACTTTGGCAAGTTTTGCCGGCAGCAGAACAGAGTTATCCTCTTTATACTCGTATGTAAACAACTCTTAATCTTGAGACTTCAATACTTAGTATTTTTCAAGAGAAGATTTTCTTACTGCTATAAAATCAACAACTTTGGGATACCCTGTTCTATCCCATTGCATTTAAATACGATACAACGCTTAAGAACTCCAAAAGATATTTTATTTTCCGAAGGTTATGATATATTCATAAACAAGCAAAAAACAGCCGAATTTTAAGTCAAAAACCTTTTTTAGTACAGTAATTGGGAAAAATCTTGGAGTGCCACATTTGGTAACGATATCTTTGCAAACAAACGGAACACAATGAATTATGTGCAAAAAACGTTTTTTAGACCGAGCGGTCCTATGGGAGCTATATGATATAGTCAACGGATTTTAATCAAGTTTGGTACAGTACTTGGGAACTCTCATATTTTCATAAACAAATGAATTGTTTATCTAAAACTTTTGGTGTTTTTCGAGGTCCTCTGAAATACCCCTATGGGAGCTATAGAATATGTCCCGGATATCAGAAATATAAAATAAACTTGTCTTCCCTGACATAATAACGCATCTAATCTGAAAATTTGGTTGCTTTAGCTCTTACCAACTCTGAGATCTAGGCGTTTATACAGATAGACAGACAGATGGACAAAGGTATATCGACTTCTCTAGTCACCCTGATAACACTTTGGGTAACTTTCGGGAGTCTCCGATGTCTCCTACTGAATGTTACATACATTTTTGGCTTGCACAAATTTAATATACCCTTAAGGTACAGGGTATAAAAATATGAAAAATGGCGAATGAGATTTTTGCTGAAATTTGTAAATATTCACCTGAAATTATATATAGTAAATGACCCGTAAGTTAACCACACAAATCTCCAAACATCATCAGATGAAGTATATTTCAGAGTCACGAATTAGGAATTTGACGTAAATATTCCATGTCAACAAAGATGTTCTATTCAGCTTCCAAGTGTTTGTTCCAGAATTTGATGTTAAGGGAAAAGTGAGCGAAACAGAAAAGTGGCTCCCTACATTAAAGATAAAAATCTGTCTTTACGGTAAAACCATAATTCAATCTGTGGTGCGAAAGAAAATCTACAATTACATCTTCTACTGAAGTGTTCAAATTATTAGAGTGTTGTAATAGAATATACTTTCGCGGAACAAATTATATTCACACAGTTTTGGGTAAATAAAAACCTTATCTAGAAGTGCAATAGGCCACGAAAGACTGAGAGCGCTTCCTAAGATTTCAAGAATATTGCTATTGATCCTGATGAAGTGATTAACCTTTTTTCAAAGCAAATACAACTACAATAGTGGAAACTTGTATTTTGTCAGAAATATAACCTGCGATTTCCAATAAAAGAACTCACTATAAAATTAAATAAAGTTACACAAGAATGTTTATTTTAAATTAAAAAAATATAATTAAAGTATTAAAAATGACTCCAGAAGAACGCTCCAAAAGATTTTTGAAGGTAAAACCAATCACAAGCCCTGCTGTGAACAATGTTCTTTTTCTTTAATGATAAAATTTCAATGATAAGATATCTTGATTTAATAATGAAAACATTGGGAAAAAAAAAAATATATCAAATGTCTTGGATTGCTAATTATACTTTTAGAGTACTAGATGACACTTGCGTACTTAGGGGTCTGTCGTAACTATGATATGAAATATATGTGTTCCTTTTAATTAGGGCTTGTGAGAAAAAGAAACGTTTTCAAAAACTAAAAAAAATTTCTCTCAGTGCATTGCTGCATAAATATTTTCAATTGCATTTGTATTTAAGTGCGAATTTTTTTTTTTTTTTTTGGGTATATAAAATAATTAGGCATAAAAATGGCAAAAGGTGGGAGTTTCACATGAGGGGAAGTTCAACCGAAACTTGCAATTTAATGTCAACATAAATATTTCTTGGCATTCAAAGACTGACCTCTTGTCGTAGAAAGAATCCCAAGTAAAGAGTGTGTCTTACGACCCGACGTCAACGTCTTCAATTTGCGCACTTATTCAAGCCACTCTTCCGCCGATCCTCAAACTGTGCGCAACTGCGTCCATCAGAGTCACTCAGGCAGCTCATAAGTTAGGCAAAGTAGCTGGAGTACTTAGTAGGGAGTTGAAACTGAACTGCAGCTGAATTGTCGTCTACCTAAATCAAAGCGAATCTTTTTTGTAAGACCGCATAATCGTAAATTAAATATATCCAAAGTTGACGGGCGGCCCGGCAAACCACGTCCCTGCGTCTTTATCTGTCATCCATTTTTGGGCATCATTGCATGCAAAGGGTATTTTGATTTTGTTGTTAGGTTTGACTGTGTCTTATGCTCAATATTGTGAGCGATTCTACAAGTAACGACCACGACCATCTTGGGTATAGTTTAATATATGGGATTTTTAAAGAAAAATTTTTTAAACCTTGGAAAAGTTTTAAATTTTATTTTACCATGAAAACAAATATTAATAAAAAAAATTTTTGAATAGGTTTGTTTTTATTAACTGGCGCTAGAAAACCCTTACCTCGTCAGTGGGGTATATAGGAGCGTCAAGGGGATCAACCTCCCAACAAAAACAAAACTGTCCAATAAATTAGTTGGACTAGTTGGACACTTTAAAAAAACTAGCTCTACTGGCTCAATTTCCTATCCTTTAACGTTCAATTTAAATAATTCCAATTTCTTAGTTTTGAAAGCTACTTCTCAATTTTAAGATGAATTTTCTGTAAATAAGGTGAAGTTGAAATTTAAGAATAGTAATCAAAAAAATCTTTTTAATTGTTGAATTTTAAGTACCATGAATGTAAAGAATACTCAGCTTCTGTAGTACTCAAATATTTATTTATTTCGAAGTTTTTTTCTTAGTAAGGACTCAACAATTGAATCCCATTTAAGTTTGCCATGAAGCTTTAATTATAATGGGCGCATTGCCCAAATAGGGACTACAATAATCTTTTGTGAGCAAATAAAGTAAGCTTCTAATCTCGCTTCGTTTCTCCATTGATAATTAGAGCCTTCATCCATTGCGAACAACACCAGGAATTCTTCTTGCATCCGAAAGAGTTGAAGTTAAACTCGAGTTGAGAGGTTTTCTAGAGTATTATAAACTAGATGCCCCATCGTTAACTTTGTATTATATGTAACTGTGGTTCCAATCGTACCAAAACTCTTAACTGTGTGGTTGTTGTTGGAGCCTTGTGACATGCCATGACAAATGTGCGACGGAAGTTGTCCCAAAGCTGCCTTAGAGCAGTTCCACGGCACTCTTCGCTGTGGTCGTTGTTGACGAAGTCGGCGGCTCCTTTGTGTAACCTCTTTTCGAGCAACTTCTTCACATCTCTTGCGCACGCTCTACCTTCGCCTGGACTTTGTCGGGCTGACATTCCGTTCCCGGTTGATTTTTCATTGATTGCTATTTTTTTATTTGCCTTACAGTCAGATCAGATGTAATCAGTTCGGATCAGCATCAAGATCAAATGAACACGCCCCAAAATATGCTGTTAATGTTGCCAAATGACACAATGTTGCATTAAAAATCCAATTAACTTGCAATATATCTTGGGGTCTTATCGATCCAAGTAACGCCATAAGCAAATAGCACGCGTTTTGTATATCGAAAATAGAATTTTGTATTTGTTGATTTTTGGTATAGATAAAATGTTACAAAAACAACAACAGTAACAACAGAAATTTATTGAATTTAATAACGCGCAAAGTTTATCTCGAAAAAGTTTTTTGTCAATTTAACAAATTGCAAACAACAACAACAACTAGATACCTGGCAAGCCCGAAAGCCAAACCTGCATTGCCGCTTAGCCAGTTAGCCAAGTTGGCAGTTGCCATTTGGACCAGGCCCGACTAGGAATTGCATTGGTAGCTTGGGTGCAACAATTGAATTGAATTCCTAGACGGCTAATAATGTCTTTGTGCGCAATTGACGTCCAACTGGACAGGCGTGCAAATATACGTATGTACATTGGTAAATACACATACATACATACATATGTATGTATATACTTACAGGCTATAAGAATTATTTTACGAGCTGTGTTGACCACCAGCTAATATCACCAAGATCAATGAATCAATTAGCGAAACGAAATGAAAATGAATGAAACCCACAAACCGGGACCAAGGCGTGGGATGGCATTTATCAATGTCGGCTTTAGTTTCCAAATGCATTCGCTTGCAGCTGCTGTGCTCCGTGGGTCTGGCACCAAATTGTTGCACAAAGTATCAATCATGGGGCAGCTTTGGTGGCGCATTAGTCAACACAATTCAGCTACGGCCGTTGGCCAAAACAATTCAATTGCTTGGCTGCCCATCGATAAGCCATAATATTTTCATAATTCTATTTAATTTCGAATTTGACACTCGCCCCAAACTGCCGTGCTGCCAAGTTGCCCTGCAGCTCGTGGCTATGAACACACTCATAATTTTTTGGTTTCTATTCAATCAGCGCTCTCTTGACCAACTTGCGACATGCGGCCAAGCTTCCGCTGCAACAGCAGCCGTTTGGCTTTCGATCAAATGTCAGTTGTTGGTTGTGGCCCAAAACAATGCTAGCCAGCTGCCGCACCTCATTGTTGTTGTTGTTGCTTTTGTTGGCTGCAGGAACTGCAAGCTGGACAAAGGAAAACTCTTATGGGCCACTATGCTGACGCAGCTGAAATCAATGCAAACAGCAGCTTTTACATTATAGCTATGTTCAGTTGCCAACTCATGTCGATTGTGAGTGCCAGTTGAGGGTGTTGAGTTGATTTGAGTTAAGAGTTGAATTCAACTTAAGTATAGACCTTAACGAGTGGTTCAAAGGGTAGCAGAGGCCGTTGATTTCCATAATGCTATATATTTCAAACATATGCGGAGACCCGAAATAACTCATACTATCCCCAAGTTGCTATCCTGACGACAATACGCCCTGAACCTCATATACAATTTGGTGACTGTAGCCCGTTCGTCTTTTGATGAACCTCTTAAGCAAAAGTTTGAAATTTTCACATTTGACTGTGAAAAAGGACAAAATTATTATTATTATTATTTCCTTGAGCTCACAGAATTAGTTTATCCATTCAAAAATTAAATTAAATAAATCTGTGCTGTCGCTCTTATTCAGATCATAGGGCGGTGACTAGTTCCTTCCATCGATCTCGATTGATAGCGAATGTTTTAAGTTGCTGCCATGACCGTTGCGCCTCGTTCTGAACACTTCGTTCCCATGTTATTTTGGGTCTTCCTCTTCTTCTTGAGCCTTTCGGGTTCCATTGTAGTGCCATTCTTGTTATATTACTTTGCTCTTTTTGCAACGTGTGCCCAATCCACCGCCACTTTCTTTCTTTAATTTTAAGGTGGATGGGTCTAGTAGCAGTCCGAATTTGCAGATCTTCGTTGCCGATGATGTTCGGCCAATATATGCCGCATATTCTTCTAAGACATTGGTTAACGAAAGCGCGCGTTTGTTACTTTCCACGTATCACAGCCATACATGAGGACACGTTTAACTGGTGTTAAAAATACGGAGTTTTGTGCGTCGCGAGATATTGCGCGCCCGCCAAACTTTGCTGAGCTTATAGTATGCTTGTCGCGCTTTATAAATTCTGCTACCCACATCTACTTCGGCCACGCCATTCTTGCAAGGACCCAATTGCATGATTCCATGGCCAAATAAATTTATTTCATCAACCTGATCATTATTTAAATTACTTTGTTGTGTCTCACTCATTTCCTTCCAAATGACACGCACACTATATTTGATACCACTATCGTAGTAATAAACCTATTTGGGTACAGAGCCAGCATATTATCTTCCAGATGCAGATACTTAAGTTTGGTTTATAAGTAAAGTCATAAATATTTCATATTTTATGCACATTACGTGGCTTGAGCTACCTACCGTTAGCAATAAAATAAAATGAAATCAAATTCCAAAGCTCATAAATATGGTACATAAATGTTTTTTTAGTAAAAATAGTGTCTTGCTATATAAGGAATAACCAATAATACTATTTCAGCTTCTGTTTGCTATTCCAACTTTTATTACAGCGAAATTTAAAAATAAAATAAGAATACCCATTTAAAAGTAGTAGTATTCCGGTAAATACTTTTACATGCATGGTAAATATACCATATGGAAACAAAGACGTTAACATTTAACTTACTTTTATAGAAAGCTGGTTTTTATGGGTCTTCAATGCGAATAATGTATTTTCGGATGGGACTACGACACAATCTAAAAAGCGGTGAAAATTATTATCGTTTTCGGAAGCTTCAAATTCCAAACCATTGCAACATACTAAATACTAATCTTTTGACAGTCGTAGAGATCGTAGAAAAGATATTCGCGTTGTCGGCAGCTCGCCCGATGCAGAGGCTCATCAAACTCTGGGATACCAAACTCAATGCCAAAAAATACTGCGGTTTTCAACAAAGAGATATGTTGAATTGGCATTCATTGGTGGAAGCCATATGATTCCCCTTTTCTTGTACCGTGCATTCGCTGCAAGATACACCCACTTCTAAAGACTGCTTTCATCTCAACAGTGGCTTCACGACAATCGCTTTGGAATCTTTGACTTTTTTTGTGGTTGCTACAAGTTGATGGTCAGAGTTGCGAAGTACGTTTATCTTGCATACTGGATGTATGCCTTTATTCAATCGAAGAGTACTAAGGTGAAATGCGGGCAGCGAAAAGACTCGAGAAAACGTACGGGCCCCGTGGTGACTAAAGCCCGACTCGAAAAATTTAAGTCTTGAAGCTTTTTTTTAAGTCTACGGGCCGGTTAGAGAAATCTGGGACCTTAGGGGAGGGACCCTGTCGTCAGCCCTTGTGGATAAATGGACAATGAAACATGTAAATGATGTTTGGCGTAGCGGCCAAGTAAAACCGACTAGAAAAGTTTTGAATCCGATTCTCACCACCACAATTATTTGCACTCTACTCGATAATCCCTCACGCAAACTATACTTTCTGTCTAAGCTCCGTAAAAGAACTGCATTCTAAGAAAGATGCTGGCGAACCTGCCTACCGTATGTGACAACAAAATTTATTTAAGAATCAATTTTCTTATTCAATCATATTTCGAACCCTAAGATATTAAGTACTCAAATCTCTCGTGAAAAATACAATCGTTACCCCCTCACACAGTCATTTAAGCAATAGTACGTGGTTTCTAAACTCGTTAGGGCAGCACTTGAAGTATAAGAAAAGCATTTTTGCATGGGTGGAAGTTGAAATGGTAATACAGCTGTTTCCCAGCATTTGCAACACTTGCCCCACCACTGAACCCACTTCTTTACAAACACATAAACGAATATACACTCGTATGCAAATGCGTTCAGCTTCAGCTGACTTTCCTACCAAGTGCAACTTCCGTTTGCGCAACTGTGGCAGCTGATGGAGAGCAGCAAGCAAACATATACTAAGTTTGCTGCACTTCCGATTTATGCACCTGACGAAGAAGTGGGCATGCAACGCAGCTACCCCCATCAAAACTCTTCAAAAAAAAAAAGCAAACACACACTCACACATCATGTGCTGTGGTATGTTGCTTTGGCAGCTCTTGGCTCTAGTTGACGAGGTGGTTTCGATTTCCTAATACGCAGCGGCTCAAGAAAGCCAAACCGTGTCCAACGAGTCCAACTTGCAACCGACTCATGCTGCCGGCTGCTTCAATTACACAAAGTCATGCGCGATATGAACTGCATAGAGACGGTAACTTGCGCACCCCCCTCCGCGTTGCCCACTTGCCGCCCCCAACACTCGCCCGCTCTCCGTAGTTTAGTTGGTTAAAGTTGCCCAGCCGTGTCGTTGTCTCTCGTTGTTGTTTTTGTTGTTGGCGTTGGTGTTTGACGCCGCTTTGACTTTGTTTTAATTTTTTCGTTGCTGTTTAGCGAAACAGGTGCGTTTGCAGGTGTTTCCCAAAAGTAACCACCAGCGCAGCCACCTCTCTGCTCTGCGCTCCAACTGGCTCTGTTAAGACAGTAGTAAATATATATACCATATTCAGCAACGTGCGCAGAATTTTTCTTGGTAAGGGGCAATACAAGTCGTAGTTTTTTCCAGTTTTCCCATATTCCTATCTTTCTCTCAGTGCGCCACTTCTCTGGGGCGGTCTAATTCCTAAGCCTCCACGTCCCCCCTGCGCACGACCCTGATCATATTTTTTGCTTAACCGCTAGTTGCACAAATTGCCAGCAACTAGGCGGCAGCTAAGCTCAACTCAGCTCAACTTGGCTTTAGCTTTGTATTTGAGTTTTTTGTCTTTCTCAATCCCCGCCAGCACTTGGTAGTAGCACCTCTACAACATTTCAGTTCCGCACTGCTTATAAGCATTGTATGTCGTGTGAAAATTACAATTAAATGCGATTTTATGTGCACCTCTAACTCTTCTATAGACTACATAGAGTCTTAACTCTTTTAACGTCGAAATCATCGGCTTGGCTTTCATTTTGCGCTTACTGGAGCTCGGCTTGTTTCGGTCTCGTTCGGTTCTGTTCGGTTCGTGACTCGTGACTCGGCTCAGCTGTCAGCTGCGTTGTTGAAAATGTCAGCTTGACAATTATTATGTCAAAATTTTCCGGCTGGGCCCAACTGCCGCACAGCTGTTGATAGTTACACGAGTATCTATGGTAATTCAAGTTTTACTGATTTTTCGTCGCACCCAAAAAAAAATAAAACGCAACACCAAAAATATCATAAAAGGTGAAAACCGGGCAAAACCAACCGAACTTGCGCACTCTATTATTGTATCTTGTATCTCTATGTTTGTAGGTATAAATGAATTGCTCTGCTCATGGAGCTGTTGACTAAGTAGCCAAGCTGCCAATCTGACAAACAATTAGCGCATACCAGCGGAGATCGTTGCACTGGACAGAACTCACAGTCACAGTAGTCAACCGCCCAATAACAACAATTTATAAAAACAACAAACAATGCATGAGAACAAAATAATTTTTTTTTTTTTTTTTTCCGAAATACGCTTAAGAGGTCTATATTTATTTTATACTTGATGTGCAAGATTCCATAAAAGAAGAGTTTTGATTTTAAAGAAACAACATTTGGGATTAATATCAATAACTTGGGGTTTCATGTGAACTAATGAGGAGTGCCTCAGAAATCTTTTGCAACTAAACTTCAATCCATTTTATGAATGCCCTTTTTCGTGTTTAGTTTGGGAAGATCTGCCATAGTCCGAATAGTTTGACGTTTATTATTGAATCTTTTTAAAACATTTTGGATTGTTATAAAAACAAGTGGCCAGATATTTTTGAAGACTATCAATAATGTCGTTTTACGAGTGAGTATATGCGAGTTAGAGTACAACGGAAACCATTAGATATATTTAGGGCTACCATGTCTCCGCTTTTAAGCGATCATGTTCGCTTTTTCTGTCTGGGGTTCGCTTGTTCGCTTTTTGCTGAAATCTTCGCTTTTTTCGCTCGATTAGACTGATCAAATTTTGTTATCTTTTACCAAGTATTTTAGTATATTTTCCACAAAAGTGGATCAAAGTACCAAAACAAAACGCACTTCGAAAATTTTTGAAGTTTTAAAATCATATTTTCTGTCCCAAGAGAACCCCCCTAAAATCATACAAAATTTGTGTAAGCGATTTTTCTGAAAGTTTTTTTCTTCCGTCCTCTCGGTTGTGGAATGTCCGCTTTTTTCACTCGGACCATCTGGTAACCCTAGATATATTTATTTTCTAAAAATTAATATAATTTTTATTTTGTTTAATTTTTAAATTAAATTAGCCAGAGGCTTTAAATTGCAACTCCAATTCAAGTTTTAATGCACATCATGCGAATTATTCAGAAGAGTTACCCGGTATAACAACCATTTTTTTTTTTTAAATTAGTGGCTCAAAAGTGTTCCCAACAGGTCTCCCACATTTGTTTGCTTTTGGCGAAAATTGTATTCTATTCAGTTTATTTTTCTTGCACCCTTACCATGCAGGGTATTTCAGCTTCGCCTGTTCATAAATGAAATTTTCATTTTCGTTACATTTTCTTTGCCCCCTTACGCGGTTTGGCAAAATGTTTCGCATGCAACAAAAATGACATTTGAATGGGGCGTTCAGTGAAGGCGATGGGGTAATGGGTACACCTAGGCAGGCGGCAGCTTGGTATTGGGGACTGGCACCGAGTAGCCCCAGCAATTGGTCAAATTGCATATTGCAGTTTGCAATCATTAGCGTTAATAAGCCTTGATTTGTGCTGCTTTGAGCAGTTGCAGCAGTAGCGGCAGCAACAACAATAACCAACGGGGTGCAGCTGCATCGGGGAAAAACCCAAAAACGGAACAAATGCAGCCCGAAAATTTCTCATAATTTTCATCGTCTTGGCCAGTTTTCTTTTATTTTGCACACGTGCAACAGCAGCAGTGGCAGCATAAGAGTGCGTTGCCTAAGGGCGTTGCATTAGCGGAGAGTAGAGCTCTACCTGGAAAACCTTAACGGGCAACAATAACAACGACAACAACAATAACAATGAAACTGCCATGGAAACAGACTTGCCTCAAACTGCGTGAGAAAACTCGTCGGCATGACATTGTATATAAGAAGTTGTTGTTGTCGTGAGTAATTCGTTGCACTTGTTTACATGGGAAATGGTTTTTCACATAGTTAACAGCTCAGCATGAAAGATTTTCTTCATAATTTTATGTGTGTGGGCAGAGGAGAGCGACGTCGGGGTCTATTAATTTCCTGACAGTTTGTAGCTGTCAAATGATTTTCGAAATAAAAAATACAATATTTAAGTTTTTAATAGTTTTTTTTTACTCTTTTGTAATTTATTTGTAATAGCTAAAATTCAATTTGTTTTCAATTTTTTGTTTTTTTTTTTTCTTTGCTTTACAATGTGTTACATCATGATAGGTTTTATGAAATTTTGCATAAATTTAAAGTTTTAAACAAATTATAAATCATTTCTATGCGTTACTTCTTGTTTGTTCCTTTAAATGATATTTCACACAAAAAAATTATTAAACGCATAATTATGCTAAAAAAACACTTTGTACAAAGTATGCTACAGATCACAGAACATATATTTTTATATATATATTATATTTTAAATATGCATTGTTAAATAAAAAACAAGAGGAAGAAGTACTTAGTGTGTATGTGTGAGGTTTGTATGTGTTTGTGAAAATAAGTGCTTGAAAATTTATAGTTTTACTTTAACTTAATATAAATTAATGCGTTTTTTTTTTTTTTTGTTAAATATTAAATGATTGTGTAGCTGAGTTGTTATTATTATTGGTTGGCTGTCTAATTATGTAATAATAGGAAAATTTCGTTAAAATTAAAATTAATAGGACGAAAACTAAAATTATATCCATTTCGATATTGACGATATTCATATCATTTTTCTCATTTATTGCTGTGCATTTTTATCTTTTAAAATTAGTAACATATTTTTAATTTGCATTCATTAATGCTTAATTATAAAAAAAACTAAACATAAAAAACAAAAATCCATCAAATGAAAACGCTTTTATTGCGTTTTTCAATAAAGGAAAAATTAAATTGTTTAAAGCTTTGCCAAGTTTTTTTTTTTTTTTTTTTGCGTACTCCCCCTCTTAACATAGTTTAATGCCAACAGTGTTGGGTAATGCGACTTTGCTTGAACTTGAGCAACAAAACTGCAGCTTAAGCTCATTTTTAATGGTTTTTTTTTCTTCACTCATTTTTAGTTGTGGTAAAATGCTTTAGCCCTTTTGCGTTTGCCCAACCTTTCTTTGTGGTGTATACTACTATACATAAGATACAATACATAACTAGCGATAGTTTAGTTTTAGTTTAGTTTTGAGTGCTTTTACATCATTTTGCTTGTGGAGATCTTCACACGAGAGTTGAGTGGAGTTGACTGCATACTACACTTTAATATAAGTTTTTTATTTAATATATATTTTTTTATAAGTATTAGTTTTAAAATGTAGGTTTTTAAATGTTTAGTTGCTGCTTATTAGCGCTGCTGCTTTACGACTGCCTGCTGTCTTTCTCTGCCACATAGATTTGCTGTAAGTATACAAAGAGAAAAAAGTGGAAAATTAGTAAGAATTGCTTATAAAATTGTTATATATATAATTTTCACATTTCCTATACAAACTGCCTAATTAGCGTATTTAAATTTTGCGCTTGATCTCGCCCATTGGCCCCCACAAGATCACGTATTATCAATTAATTTGTTGTTATGGCTGTTGTTTTAATACGTTTTTTTTTACTTGTCATTTGTTTACGAGCAAATTATACAGCCGTATATATAAATACTATGTGATTTTATAGAGACGGATGGCTATTTTTTATAAGAACATACAGTCACACCAGAATTTATATGTACACGCCAAAAATTATATGAAAAATACAAGATGTTCCAAGATTTTTGTTGTTTGGTTATGTACCTTTGGTCTTCGACAACTTCTTATAAATTATTTTAATGATTCCTTAGATATTATTTGGTGGAACTTTGTGCTTGCATAAAAAAGTTAAGTCTTTTTTTTCCATTACAAACACTGACGATTTTTTTTTATAATTTAACGGTGTCCGAATAAATTCGGTTCCGACTGTACGTATACAGTAAGTTTATTATTTTTCATCTCATTTTGTTTGATTGCAAAGAAGAGACTGAGAACTTAGCGCCAACTACAACAAAAATGGCGCCAGCCAAACCAAGAAAATCAAACGGGAGCTGCCAATCTGTGCCTTGTTGTCGTCGTTGTTGTTGTTGTTGTTACTGCTGTTATGTTGAATGACCGCAACAACGAAGAAAGCGCAAAAGAGGGAGCGCTAAGCGACGACCGACTGGCGCACAGCTGCGCAGAATGAATAAAAAAACAGAGCATACAAAGTACAAAAAGGAAAAGCAAAAAATAAACGTACGAATAAAATATCAAAAGAAACGAGAACATTTTGAACACGTGCATTTCTTCGTACAGACACACACAAGCGCAAAGAAATGGTTGTGTGCGTGTGAATGCGTGGGAGAAAACCTTAAAGTTTTCACATTGCACAAATTACGCATACGACGAAGACCACACTGTAGCCTAATTGCTTTTTTTTAAGTCACTATAATTTACAACAACTACAAATTGGCATTGTTAATTAATGGAGTAAAGCGCAGTTATCAATGCATAATTAATCAAAATTTATATTGGAGGGCAGTTCCGAAATCTTAAGAAAAAAACTAAAGAAATATTTCATTGCAATGTGGACCACCAAAGTTGGCCAAGGCAAAGGTCCGATCTTTGGTAAAAGTGTGCTTTTGTTTTAATTTTAATTACGTGCATGCTAATGCATTACAGTGGAGCCTCGAAAATTCCAATATTTCAATACATTCATCATTTCAGGTATCTTGTAAGATTGGTTTTTGGAAATTCCAGAGCTTTACCTAGCCTCAAATAAATTGTGTTGCGGCAACGTCCCAAGTACGAAGGGTTCAGACAAGTTTTAAGTATAAGTACTTGCGTATTCGTGGATATACCTATTATTATTATTTTTATTATATGAAAACCATGACAGTCAGAAATCTATGAAATTATTTTGGTTTTGTAAAGATTCTAGTTTAATGTATAAGAAACGCAAGAATTGTTGTTTGTTTCATTTCTTTGAGGATTTTAGAGACCAGGTATCTTCCCATTTTCCTGCCTATAAGCTTGATTTTGCGTATTTGTTGAAACCCTATATTTTAAAATATTAATATTTTTAAATCGTATATTCAATATTCACATGACTTAGACTTTACTGTAGGTATCCATTCTTTTTTTTTTTCTTTTTTTTTTGCCGTTGGATCTGAACCTGTGCGAGCAATGCTTCAAAATTTGGTTATTGAAAGCATCATTAATAATAAAAAAAATGAAGAAAAAAATTCCAATGTAAAAAAGAGACCCACAGTGCACGAAAAAACCCCAAAAAAATACGCTAATGAAATAAACAACAGCAACAAAAACCAAAAAAAAAAACCGACAAGTTTATGTGTGTGTGTTGACTGATGATTCTCCAATTTCAAATTCCAATTCCAAGCTCAAAGCGCAGACGAAGGCAGAGTGTGTGTGTGTGTGTCTGTGTGTGGGAATGCGTGTGTATGCGAGTGTGTGGCTGACTGACTGACTACTCGCAGACATTAATACATTTAAGTATCTGCAGGTGTTCATTTAAAACATCACAAACAGTAAACAGCAAAAAGCTGCGAGAAAAAAAAGACTAAATTAACAGCTACGTATAGTCGCTGCCGCCAACAACAAAAGAAAGAAACGGCAGAGACAACCACAGAAAAAACATAAAATAATAATAATATGTGAAATGTCTATAAAAACAACAAATGAATTTTGGGCGACGCTCTCTTTAACATATTTCAGCAGATTTATTTTGTGAAATGGAAAAGAAAGCAAAACGAAAGCAAAGCCAAAGTGTAGCACATAAAATGAAATTTGCACAAAAAACAACGAATTTCATACAAAACGAATTAAAATTAAAATAAAAAAACGATATACGTCCTTACATTTTGCCATGACAATTGGCTCTCATTTGTTTTGTTGCTTTTGGGTTTTGTGTTTTCTTTGCCGTTTGCCTTTTGCTTTACAAATGAGGTCACACGCTGCGGCGAGTAACAACAAAAACAACGAAAAAAAAGCAGCAACAAAAGCAACATAAAGTTGCTTAATTTTCTGTATAATTTGGCAACGTCGAACGACAATCGACAACAATAACAACAACAACAACAACAGAGACGGCGGCGACGACTTTGACGCTGACGTCGGCGCCAATTTGCAATGCAAATGAAAAAAAAAAAAAGACAACTGCGCTTGAGATTTACCAAATTTTTTATTTTTCAAACAACTATTTGAAGCCCTCAGATCTATGTTAACCTTTATGATAACTTTTAAAAACAAAAATACTATTTTACAATTTTGAGTTTAACTTTACGAAACACAAAGGGCTAAGGCTGTACTTTTTTGACTGTTCGGCATGTTCCAAAATTCCCGATGTCTAAATTTTACACATTTAAGCATTGACTAATGCTCAAAAAAAAAAAAAAAAGTTGAACCCTTTGCTTACTAATTTTTTGACATAGTCAGTTTTGTACCCAAATCCGTCTCCACCCACTAACAAAAATTACAAAAACTTACCGTTGGTAAACTTGGCGCCACAATTGCGGGCTGCTGTTGCTGCACTGCTGGCGTCGCTGCCGCTGCAATTAAAATTGTATTGGGGCTCTGACGATCAATCAAAGGCAGACGCGCGGCGGGACTAGAAGATTTCAAGATCTGCTGCTGCTGTTGAGGTTGCTGTTCGGCAGCCAAACGCATGGTTAAAGCATCTGCATCTGCATCCGTATCATCCATATCATCGCTAACATCGCCGCCATTTGCCATTGCTGCCACGCCACTCAAGGCGGCAGCTGCATCGAAACTGCTTATCTCGGGATGTGCCTCAAGTTCTGTCTGCAATTCGCATATATAGTCGATGACATGCTGTATGATCTCTAGCTTGGACAGCTTGCGATTCTTGGGCATAAAGGGCACCAAATCCTTCAATTTCGATAAATACATCTTCATTTCGGCATTTTCGCCATCACCACGATGTGGCGGATGACGTGAGATGCGTCCGTTTGGATTGATTGCCGGCATGGAGGCACCTGTTTGACATACGGCCGTCAGGGATTTCATTTTGGAAATGATTGCTTTACGCTCTTTGAGTAGAATTTTGGCGGTTTTTACACGGTCGTACCGGTTACTTGCGAGGTTGCGAAAGTTTTTTTAAATAGTATTTGGTTTAAACGATTTTCGTGTTGACTTTGCTTTGCTTAAACACGCACTTGCACGCACTTTTTTTTTGTATTTGTTAAGATATTTTGTAGTTTGACTTTGATCAACAAAAAACACTTTAATCCAGCGTGTTTATTTGCTTTATGGGTTTTAAATTTTTGTTTAACTTTTGGCACCAAGTGTCTTGCACTGTAAATGCGCTGCTCAAAATCAATTTGAATTTTTTTTGTATCTTCTCAAAATAACACAACTTAATTTTGTTACTCAATTTTGGTTTTTTTTCTTCTAATTAATGCTTTCGTCTGCTATGACTTGCATGCGCGAGCATTTACAAATTGAAAATGAGCTCGTTGCGCTCTGAGCGCGCGTTTTTATAGCTGCTGCCGGCCGAATGGCTCTCGGGCAAGCTGCGCAGAGCGCACGCAGACAGCTGTTGGAGAGCATGGTGAGCACATGAATTGACGAACTGTGCGCAGTGTCTACACAGTGTCTGTAGACTTTTGCCAGCTGAGATTTTTAGCAGCGCAGTGAGTAAACTGCGCCAGCAGTTTTGTAGAATGCAGGGCAATGTGAGCAAAGAAGTTTATAGAGCCTGGGGAAAAAGGGTTTGTAGACCAGTTGCTGCAGTGGCATGTCTTTTGAAGACTATTGGGCTGTGTCCAGTCAAATATGTTTTTCGGAGACTTCTGTAGCGTTCTTACATATAAGGTAAAGGAGAATGCTTGCACAAAAAACCTGTCCACGAAAACAAAATCAGGGCTCGTGGAGAATCTGAAGTGAATTAAAAAAAAATGTACTGTAAAGCATCGGGCCTGATCCCCTTTCTTCGTTTGGTGTGTACAAATTAGTGCTGGAGAAAACATCTTTGTTGGCCAACATCTATTTATAGAGATTTTAAACTTCGATCATCGATGTTTTCTCCAGCACTAGTACAAAGGTAATGTTTTTCTCAAAAATGCAAAAAAAAAAATTTAAGTTTATGCAAACATTTTTAAGACTATAGTTATCAGATACAGTTTATTTTTGGCCCATATTCTTGATATATATTACCAAGCGTTGCCAAACTTTTTTTAAATTTCTAAACACTTCATACTTCTTGACATCGTCGAAAACTTAAGACAAATCAATATTTACGATTTTCATTAGAAACTAATATGAATCGGCCCGGCCCAATAATGAACTAAATGTTCCAAGAACTTAACTTTAAACCGCTTTATTGGTACAATAATCAACTTTCAACTAGAGAAAACCATATACATACATAATTCGAAACCTTCGTTTCTGGTTGAAATCAGCGTATTTTCTGCAAAACCATAAATTAACTTTTATAGTATTCCAATTTTTCTCCTTATACATGTAGTAGTAATTGAATATTTGAATTTAATATACAATACATTAGAAATTTAAAATATAAAGCGACTAAAAATAAGTCAGTTTACTCAAAATTTAATTATTTTTTTTTTATATTTTTTTGCAACTTATTTTTGCAAGCTGCTCCTTTGTAGAGTTCTGTAGAGCAGCTGCAATCAAAACATTTTCCCCTTTACAAAACTATACAAAATCCGTTTGTAGATCTACACAGTCATAGAAAACTCTTCAATATTTTCCCCTTTGCACCGTGCATATGTCCACCAGTCGTAACTCTACATTCTGCACTCGACAACTACAACAAAACGCCACGATTGGTCGGCTGCAATTTGCGCTCTACACACAGCTGTGCCATGCATTGCCCCTGCGCTGAGCTCTACACAAAAAAAATTTACACTTGCACAACTCTACATTGCTCATACTCTCACGTCTCTTCGTGTCGGCTTTTGCATGTTCGGCTTTGCCGATGTCTGCAACGATCTGTGGCATTTGGCATTTGTTGTTTTTTGTGTTTTTTTGTGAATGAATGAAAACTGCTTTGAGACATTTTTTGTTGTTGTTGGTTTTCTGTTTCTGTTTCTTTTTGTATCTTTCTTCTTTCTTCATGGCTTATCTTAATTTGGGTTTGTGATATCTTTGAATTACTTGCTGACTGACTTGTTGGCTGGTTTGTAGATACATTCATAAGTGCATGGTTTGTTGTGTGAGTTTTGGGTGCTGTGTACTGTGTATGTTGTGAGTTATGTCAGTGTGTGAGGCGCCTCGTCAGTGTCTTTCTTTTGCTCTGGTTGCATGTTGCGTGTTGATGATGCTGTTGATGCTTTTCTCCACACAAGAGTCAGTTGTAGGGTTTCTGGGCATGGAATCACGATCATGTTACAACACGACGCCCGGCACTCACTCAAGTGTTTGAATTGCCATGACAGAGATTCGGATTCAGTCATTGAGTAAATGTGGAAATTTTCATTGAAAGTAAGGCGTTGCTTGTGAAAATTGACACGTAACCGTCTTCCTCATCTTTTGGCTTATGTCTAGCCTATGTATTGACTATGTATATGCTGTTTTTGTTGTTGTTTGCTGTGCTAATTGCAGTGGGCTTTTTATGAATGGAGGGATCAGCATCAATCAGCTAACATATCATTTAGAAGTCGTCTACATTTGCATTCCCTTGAATACCTTTGGAATGTAGCCCGTTTCCAAGTAATATTGCCAAGGTGTTGCATGAAATACACTAGAAACCGTGTCGAAAAACTAAACTTGAAATAATTATAAAATGTTGGCAAAACATGCAAAAAGTGAAGATGCAGCGAGCCTACTTTGGCACGCCGAATTCAAGATACTCTTTATCTAAAATAATTTTAAGCACGTTTGTGTGTATAATATTATACATAATTATACAGCAATGTGAACTTTTAAATTTTATATAAACCTTCTTACCATTTGGTTTTTTACTGAAAGAAAATCGCAACAATGCTTCATGCAAAAAATAGTTTGATTCAAGTCCTATTTGCAGCACTTAAATCGTTCTTTCCTTTTTCTTTTCTTTTCTATGTCCTGAATTATTATTATTACTTTTTAACTTGAAATATAGAACTTGTTAATAAAAGATTTAATGCAAGGGTTAATATAGCATAAAAACTTGCCCTGAAGGTGCAACAATTCAGCATAGAAGAGTTACAAATAAAATTGAAATTAAATAAAAGTAAAATAAAAAAATGTTTTATAATAAAAAAAATCAGAGCTTTTCTAGGTACCCGGATATTTAATATTTTTGGTTTAAGACTAACCCTGGATTAAACTGGTATCAAAACTTTAAAGTAATTATACCCTGTACCTATAGGTACAAAGAGTATACTAGATTTGTGCAATGTATGTAACGGCAAGAAGGAGGCGTGGCAGACCCCAAGTCCTTTATACCAAAATGCTTATCATAACCTCGGGTAGCGATTGAGCCATGTCTGTCTGTCCGTCCGTCTGTCCGTCCGTCTGTCCGTCTGTATGAACACCTAGATCTCGGAGACTATAAGAGCTAGACATACGAAACTTTACCAACTGATGCGCATATTTCCTCAGAAGATCAAGTTTGTTGAATCATGTCAATATCTTTCCCCGTTCCCCCGTAGCAGAATTTCGCGGTTTTTAGCTAAACCTTTTAATATTTTAATCTGAAATTTAACAGAGCGATGCGTTGTAGTTTCATGCATCTGTGTGTCAAAAATAAACACAATCGGGCAATTACAACAAAAGTTATAGTCTAAAATGTAAAAATTTCACCACCCCTTGCCTATAAACTGCGTCAATATTTCACTCTACGTAATAATAGTAACAAATGACCTAGAACCACCAATTGTGGTAAGCTGATTCATGTGCCTCTAATGAACAAATCCACATCCAAATTTTATCAATGCAGCCCCCCCACCCCCCGCAATCGATTTACCGTGTTTTCTCCCACACCCTTCAACATATCCCCTTGAAACTTACCCCATATACTTTAAATAACTCCTTTGACGTAAATTTCGATTTTCATCAAAATCGGTTAAAATTTGCTGAATTTATAGGTATCAATATCGTTTTGCACAAACAAAAAAATGTTCCAATTGGAAATTCTTAGTAAGAATATGCAGGAATAAATCTTTTTTTGAGAAAAAAAGGTACAGGGTATTACACTGTCGGGCACCGCCTCGACTGTATTACATTTTTTTGAATAAATATTTTGTAAGAAATTATTTTATACTTAATAAAATACAATGAGCGTCACAAGTTTCTTGATATACTCATAATACCCTACTACTCTATTAGAAATGTATGAAGTAGTTCATATATCCAGCACAAAGTGAAAAATTCCGATCATAATTTTATAACTGGAGCAGCAGAGGCAGCAGCTAAGTTTCTTTGGATCACTCGGTGCAGGGATTGTGGAGACTCTTTGTTTCGACTTTGGCTTTGGAATGGGCTTTACTTTACTTTACGACTTTGAGTGTTTCGCCTGAATGACAAATGAGCAGCGGCAGCTACGTCGCTTCATTGATGTTAAAGATTCAGCAACAGGTTACAGAAACAAAAAAAAAAGAAAAAAACTTTAACCCAGGCGATTTGCAAGCCGTAAAGCTCTGCCCTGGGATCACATGTCAATCAACGGGCACTTGGGGCCTGGCAAAAATGCCTTCACTTGCTCCGTTCGTTTACGTGTACGCGTTGGAGATGGCGTTGCAGATACAGCTACAACCATAGACATACATACAAAGCTGCAGATACAGATACAGCTATAGCTATAGCTGTAGCTAGAGCTAAAGTCGCCGCATGCCATGTACGTGGTACGTGGTACGCTGTTCGACCTGAAATCCAATACGCGTCAGTCTGTCAGTCCATCATTCAACCAAATAGTTGCATACGAGTATGTGCAGTCAGTTCCGCAAGTCTCAGACCATTAAAATGTATCTTTAGGGATCGCTCGGGAGGTTTCTATACTACATACCATATATGCATACTATATATATTATATATGTAAATGTAGTAGACATGGCTGACATGTTGCATACGCTAAACATGAGCGAATCTCATTAATGAATTTGGCGCGACGCGACAATATTTTTAGTTGATTTTTTATATTTAGCACTATTTATTCTTGTACTCATTTTGCATATGGATTCCTTTTGGATTCTAGCATGTAGTAGCCTTGCCACAACGTATCCGGCCTGTTGTTATGGTAACTGAATACTAATTCATGGCAAAAAGTTTCATTGAGTATTAAGCTTTTGTTTATTGCTTTTTTAAACAAATAAATGGCATTGCGTGGGAACTGAAACGGTTTCTGTTTACAGAAAGTAACTAAATATAACGTAAAATGAAAAAAAATCCAGTAAATATGCCTGGAAATGAGAAAAGGAAGAATCAGCTTTTGTTTATTGACTAACTGAATAAATGACTCTGCTTGAATCAGCCATTCCAAGGGCAATCATTATGAGCTGTTGAAAAAAGAGTAAGCTGAGCACATTTCGTCAAAGTTCTATAAAAAACAAATAATCATAAGCTTTGTTTGGTATAGCTCGGTGAAAATTTGGATTCTTTTCTTAGATTTTGGGCCTTGTATTTTGAAGATAATGAAGACATGAACTTGCCAGCACGGTCTTCGACTTAATTGGTGCCATTTCTCCATGTTTTGACTGTTGCTTCGTCTCAGGTGTGAAGTGATAAATTCATGTCTCATAAATCGACGCAAAAACTCAGCCAGCCTAATTTATATGAAGCCACGCACATGACGGAAACCTCCTTACAATGCTTTTTTTGTTCCTGTGTCATCAAACGCGGCATCCACATTTGTTCACCTCTTCTGAACGTAAACTCTACCACCCAATATTTTAGTTTTGTAAAAAAAGTAACAGTCTCCTAAAATGATATCCACTTTGGCTTTTATATTGGTTAGGCTAAGACCTTTGAAAGTACTGCATCATATAACGATGACCAATTTTTGAAAGAGCGTTCTTTAGTAATGGCACATAAAAGTGCACAATGTAATAACACCAAATTTTGAACTCAAGCTTTCAGGATGAAAACTTTTTTTTAAACATTTACCAACACTAGTTTGTTATATCGGATAATTCTGGGATAGACTTCGATCTGTAAAATTTGGCAATATTTAGAGGTTTGATACTCTGACACTAACATAAGTAATTAAAGATCATTTTTCTTTAAAGTAATCTTGTTGGTTATTTTAACCATATGAATTGCAGATTTCAATACTATTAAAGGTATGAGCCTTTTTATTGTGACCTCTTCTTGTGAAGCCGCGTTGCCTCCTGTTTATGCTTTAATAAGAAGTTTCCAATTTGTTAAATCACTTTTCATTGTCTTTGGACAAAGCTAAGAACGTATAGATTTTGTAGTACAGTTTAAAAAACTGCGACTCCTTAATAAAGTAGTTTCCATTATTGTTTTATTAACTTAAATGATATTAATGACATGGACACTAAGTGCTGCTAATGTTCCATTTAGTCAAGTAGCCATTAGTCAAGCTCCCAACCAAAAAAAAACAAATGAAAATCAAATGTGGTTGTTAGAGCAAACAGAAGCCACAAAAAAACAAAAAAAAAAAAAACAACCAAAAAGTTGACAACGATATCGAAATCCAAAAACTACTTATATAAGACTACTTCCAACGAGACTATGACAAATGTCAACGACGCAGCGCGCCAGAAGGCAAATGAACTGCTGTCAAAATAACCCCTGCCTTTGTCTATTAAAAAAGGACAACAAAATGGAAAAGTCCTGGCTGGGTCCCTGGGTCCCGGGTCGATGAGCGTATTTGCAAAGCTGCCAAAGAGTATCGATAGTTCCACAATGAGAATGTGCAGCCGTCAGTTCACGCCGTCTCGTCTCACGAAAGGGAAGCGAGTGTGGAAACCAGGTGAACAAATCAGATGCGATTAGGGATTATTATGCTATTACGCAGGATATGATTAACAGCAAACGGACAAACACAATGCCAGCGTCAACAAGGACAAAAACAACAACTGCGCCGCCGCGACATATGCTACAACATTTTGTTCTGTTTTCCTTTCATTTCATTTTTTTTCACGGAGTTCCTGAGAACAAGAACGTTTAGGCAAATGTGCGCAGCGGCGGCAGCCGCTTGTTTCTCACTACATATTGAGTGGAAAGGCACGGAGGACCCTCCCGTGTGATTGTAGATACTACATACTATACCATACCATAACCACACTACATACATATTGCATCTGCAAGCCGCATTTGGCCGGCTGCCGTTATTTGTATGTATTGCATTTTTACCGTTTGCAGCCGCGGCATTAAGCTGCCCAATAAGGACACCGGGCTTTTATCCTACACATATTATTATTAGTATATTCTGTTATTGTTATACTCTAGCTAGGGGCATTCAGACTATACACTGAAAGTTGTATCATACCCTACAAATCGGCGAGATAATGTTAGCCATCTCGAATGAAGGGGCACAGTGGGTCAAATATGCAATTTAGCCGAGATATAGTCAAGTTTCAAAATATATTGAAGCCATTGTTATAAATTCGATTGCCTGATGGGTAATGAGATATTTAGTTTTGTCTTGATCTCTTTATTCGCATAGCTGTCAACTTCTGAGATTCGACTGGTTTCGATCTAATTTTGTTTCCAAACTTAGTGTCTTGTGATCTTAGTTGTCCAAAATGAGATGCCGCATTTTGCAACTTTTTGACAAGTTCAATTTTTTAGCCACTAGCTCTTTATTCTATGTGGTACACCTAGGGTAAATATATTATATTCACGTCAGCTATATGATATAGCGGTCCAATTTGGAACAAAACTCGGCAGGAATATATATAATATATATCCAAAATATTCAAAAATTTTAAATTTGACGGAGAAAGATTGGCAAATGACGAAGACGGCTGAGACCGGTTTTACGCTGTATGCCACCTATATGATATAGTAGTCCGATTCGGACCAACCCGAAAAGTATGCATTGCACAAAATTATTTTAAAATTTCTACTTTGATACGGTCAAAACCGATTTGGAGTTATATGAAAGCTATATTATTAAGTGGTCCGATTCGAAAAAGAACTCTATCTAAAATAAACCAATTTTTAAAATGTGATGAAGATAAATAAGTTGATTGTTTTAGACCATATCTATTAATGGCCGCTTAGTTGTCAATTTATCCCACAGTTTAAAACGAGTTTTGAACAAAAATAAATAACTTTCAAACTAATTTCGCTTTGCCAGAAATAATATCTTTATCCGTTATAGCCTTTGCGGACTTTTATTTATTTTAGTATTTTTGTTTTCAATCGGTCTTTACCACTTATTTGCTTATTTGGCTATCTCCCTTATTTTTAAAAAATTCGTTTCTAATTTATTTCATTTTCTTATTTTACTATTCGGAGCAACACTAAATCTGAGTCAATCACAATAATAATATCGAATAACTATTTGTTGGAAAAAAAATTTTTAAATTTAATGATAGGCCCGTAACGTTCAATTAACTATATTTTGCAAGATCGAAGATGCCAAAAAAATTGGTTTTACTAAGAACTGAACGTTATATTTGTACAATAAACTATGTATAACATCGGAACATAGTGGATAGAGGATATGATTAAGATACTTCCTTGAGAAAAGATGACTAGAATATATGTCTTTAAATTTGATAGATGGTAAAATAAAAATAAATAAAAATATATTTTGTTATTTTATTCTACAATTTGTACAATTATTTTTCTGTTAATTATCAAAAAAAAAAAAAAGACCATCAGGATTGAGGTTGTCTAATAATGAAAATCCAAAAAACAACAAAACCAGTACAGTTGAGATCACTAAATCCTAAGCTGCAATGAAGCAAAATTAAGGACCTACAAAGATATTTATTAGATAAATGAATTTTAAACTTTTGAAAAATAAATTCCATAAATTCATATTTAATGAATTTAGAGAATGAATTCAGAGAATTTATTTTAATGAAACCCGTGAGATTTAAAGTAAATGTAATCAAATCTATTAAACAAATTGTTTGGGTTTCAAGAAATATTGAAATAGATAAATAGTTTTTTTTTCTCGAATTCGTTAACTCCAAAACAGCAAAAACTATGGCAAGGGTATGTTAACTTCGGTGCCCCTTCTCGATTCCTTGTCCGCCTTTGCTGCAGACCGGCTGACAAAAACTGCTGGCGTGTTAATTGGACTAGCTGGCAGCTGAAGTGTTGGGTAACCTAATTTGTATTAAATAATTTACATTATATAAACGCATCTATATGGCTGCATTAGGGTGGGCGGCATATGCAGTTTATGCGGAAGCGCCAGCTGTGTGCGGACACATGTCTAGACGGTACTAATGATAAGCATGACCTCGAGATGCGTTTCTGAGATTTTGCCAACACTAAGCAGAGTGAGTCATTTTAGTCAAACAAAACTAAACATGTTGCAACTTCATTAGATTTGCTTTTGCAACAGGTAGTTGCGGCCATTTTGAGTGCTTATCAGCTAAGGTCTAGTCTATGTAGAGTCTAGGCATAAATATTATTGCCACAATCCACTTAGCCTCTTAGCCAAGCTGAGTGACAAGTATCTACAAGATACAAGATTCGCACAAAACCTCGGCAGGTGGTCTACTTGGTTGGATGGCTCTTTCAGTCGCTTGTTAAATTACTATTTGCTTTCTTTCAATGTTTTTTCTTTTCTGGGACTCCTTTTGGCTCGTCTATTTGTCGCCAGTTGCTAATTGCATAAATTGGTTTTTGTGAAAATCACCAGCCCATCATATTTGGTGTTGTTTCCCATGATGAATGACTTGACAGGTTGTTGCTGATGTCTTGTTGTAGCTATTGTTGCTGTGTATCTTAAGTAGCTGCACGGTTAGTTGGCACCTTTAAGTAGCTGGCTAGTCAAACAGCTTTAGCTGCTGATCCTACCATACATTTGATCAACATGGATGTAGACTTTTTTGAAAAAGTTTGTTTAAAAAGGTTGCAAACAGTTTAAAAGTACCGTTTTGTCTTTGGAATCACAAATAGGCCCCTAAGAGGCGCTCTTGTTGGTTTTCAAATCAGGTTTCCGGTCCGCTTATATAGTTTATTATATTTTTGTATTTCCTTTTCAACAAATAATTGGTTAAAAATACATTTCAGAAACATTGAAGGTAGTTTTAATATTGGTTTTGTAAAAGTTTCTCTATGACAAAATTAATGTTATAACTATCTAATAAAAAATGCGATTAATTTTAATAGTTAGTCACGTTGAATTCTATCGGTAAATTAAATTATGATATTTTTAATGAGATACAGTCAAGGCTGTGCCCGACAGTGTGATACCCTGTACCCTTTTTCTTGAAAATGTTTATACCTACGAGTTCCGTAAATTACTACCGATTTTGATCGAATGTTACTTCCAAGAAGTTATTTAAAGTGCATGGGGTAAGTTAGAAGTGTATATGTTAAGAGGTGTGGGATAAAACACGGTAAATCGATTACGGGGTGTGGTGGATCGCATCGATCAAATTTGGATGCAGGTTTGTTTATTTGGGCCACATGAATGTTCTTAACCAAATTGGTGATTCTTGGTAATTTTACCATATCTGCAAAGGTGAGTTAAATTAGTACATTTTTGACTATAACTTTTTTTGTATTTTGTTAATTAGATGATCAGATGGCTTAATCGCTTCCCGAAGTTCTGTCCGTTGCAAAAAATTGTATTTTTCAATTCCAGTTCGTTTATAGAATAGATACTTCGCTAATTATAAAATTATAATAGAAAGATAGTCGTTGCTATATTGGCTGAAATTTTACAGAGTTCCACTTTAAGCTTGCGTATTTATATTGTATGTGCCATTAGATAGGTCTTTATATGTTTCTTTAAAACTGAAATATTTACATAAAGATATACATATATATTTTATATTTAACAAAATTTAATTTTTCTACAATTCAATATTTACTTTTTAAAAGCGTTAAGCTAAATGTATAAGTCGATACTGCAATTTCAAAGCTCTACTTTACTCTTTAACTACTTCAAAATTCCCAGGCTTATTTTAATCTGAAAATATGGTTTAACTATGAACTTCTAATTGCTTAGATTTTTCATTTTAGATAAATTTAGATAAATCAGCTTAACAAATTGCAAAACTAGTTTTTTATGGTAAATGGAACTGTCAAAACAGCACTTAGTAATTATTTCTACCTGAAGGGGATGATGTTAATGATGGTAAAGAGAAGTACTATGTTTTAAACCTAGGGTACTAAGAGTAAAAACAAGGACAATGAAATACTGCAATTGCACGTATGTGTGCTTCATATTCTTCAGATTCTTTTGTAATTTAGAACTCCTTTTAATAATCTTACAATTTTTTACTATTTTCTGAATGCCCACATACTATAAGTCTTTCAGCTATTTCTCAGCTATGCTCTAAGGGCGTACATACATATATGCGGGCTCATATCTCTCATATCGCTTCTAAGCAAACAATATGTATCTCAGCAAGTTGGAAGTTTTACATTTTGCATCTGTGGCTTATCAGAGAACTTCAACTTTGATGTGACACATGAGCATAAGATAGTCTACAGCTGCTTGAGGCATTCCAAGCACATGTTCGCAATGACTCAATGTGGTGCGCGTATTTGGGGTTAATAATTGAGAAAAACAGCAGCAGCAGAATCGACCATGTGCCGCTCTTCACATCGTCGGATTGTGACGGCTGCTGCTGCTATTGTTGCACAGTTGCAGCATGCTGCTTGCAGCAGCAGCAATGCCATAAAAATTATGCGGCAATTGCCGAACTGGTTGCCGCTGGGCGGGCTCTGCCTCTGCTCCGATCTGCTGCGGCTGCTTGCCGGCTGTGCCGCATATGTGCGCAAAAACAAAAACACACATGTGACGGCTGCTGCTACTGCTGCTGCCTTAATGCTGTGGCAAGGGGGAAGCATGAGAGCGCAGGGTAGGGTAGGGCAAAAAAAAAACATAATCAAACGTCCTTGCCAGAACACCGCAAGCTGCGGCAGGAAGCGCCTATAATAAAAACTTGAAACAGACAGACAGAAGGACACATGGTACAGCCACGTGTGCAGAATTTCCGCACAAAAAAAAAAAAATAAAAAAAAAAGGAAAACGCGCCAGACCCAGCGGAAAATGATTTTAACGCATATGTCGTCGTTGTGATCATCAGAAGCTAAAGTTGTTTCTTGCCACAGCAGCTGCCTCATGTGTCATGCAGCAACTACCAAAACGGTAGCCCAAGTGCTGCTTGCAACTTTCTATGCGTCTGAGAAATGAAATTGCAACGCAATGGAACGCACCAAACAGCGGTAGCAGCAGCAGCTGCCAAAAGCCGGACAGATACTGGACAGTGCAACGATCGGCGGCACGTAGAGCCACCGGGTGATCGAGCCCGTTTGACTTTCATTAGCATTTCTAACGGCCGGCGTGCAGCTGGTGGCACTGATCTACTACTTTGAATCGAAGTTGCATGCACACAAGCGAATTGGATCAATCGATGTGGCATCGTCTGGAGATACACTTAAAACAAAAACCAATCAAGTTTTAGTTAGTAACTTTTTGAGTGGAATTGAATTGAGACTAGCTGATGTGCAGTAAAATGCAAATCAAAACTCCAGCCAAAAAAATATGGGCTTCGATTTAAGAGAGACCATTCGATTCTTTTACATGAGGAAGAGATCTTACTCCGTAAGCACAAAAAAAGATTCTTCAACTTCATCATCTCTTCTTAAGCGAAAGATCTGGTGATGCATAGTCAGGTGCCCTTTGAATCAATAGGAGTTTTTGTCATTTATTGAGATTTTTTGAACCTAATATGATGAACAATGTAACTTGTCCGCTCCCATTCTACAAAATGACTCCGAGTCTACTAGAGGACTTACAGCACCGTTTTTGTGCTGCATTTTTTGAGTTTTTTATCATTGCTGCAATCATATTGATCACACTTCGGAAAGAAACATACATAATATGTATGTGGGCATATAACTCAATTGTGAGTTAGAAACTTTCCATCCAAAAAAAATTATACTTTGACGTGAAACGTGAGCATATCCTAGTCAGTCTACATGGTTTTATCTAATTTAAATAATTGATAATATAGTCATATCTCGATCCGTTGATCTCTCTCTGGAGATTTATGCTTCATCTTGAAGAAAGCTCTAAAGAATTACTCTTGGTATGGCAGCTCCCTTTAATATTAAATATTTTTTTATGGATCTTGGTAGTTGTGTAATATGGTTAAATAAAGTTAAATGAAGATAAATCATATTTTATGTTTCTTACGAAACCAGAAATTTATAAAAATTCATATCGTTTGGACTTTTTTTTTTGACTGTAGCTGCCATCGAGTGAAATCTGCGCCAAGAGGCAGCTGCAGTTGCGCTTAAGAGTCCTATGCAGTTTGTATTGCATTTGCGTTGTAAATACTATTTTTAATTGCTATTGGAATTTTTTTCGTGCGCACTCCATAGACATCTTTCATTTTGGCTGGTTAGTTAGTTGGTAAGCTGACTCGATGGCTAAGACTGCATTGACTAGTTTTTGAGTCGTGTAGGTCGCCAAACTGTAACAGAGAGCGTTGGATAGTCCGACACTTGTTCATCCGGTTCGAATTGGCTAAATGGGTCCAGCTGGCTGCAACATCTTGTTGCATTTGATGTACGGGTTGTGCATGCTGCACATACGCATAGAGTACGAGCATATGCATATGAATGTTTGCGTGTGTGTGTGTGTGTGTGTGTGCGGAACTGCATTTGGCATTGGCAACATGTTGCCAGGCTGCGTGACAATTCCGCAAGCCGGCAAATTCAATTAATCCAGACAGAGATACTCACACACACACACACACACACGTTGATGTAGACCAAGTGGCAGATACATAGATACAACTCATTGAAAAATGTTGCTGCTGACCGTTTGACATAATAACTGGCCACATTAGCAGCAATTGGCATTTTGCCAATTAACTTTTTTGCTCTTTCACTTGCGGTTCCTCCGGCTGCTCTTCTCACTCAACCACATCCACATCCACAATCATATCCACATTTACAATCACATACAGTTCCCTCCACGCTCGTTTCTTGCTCTTTTCCTTATTTGCAACATTCATTGACACCTGCAATTGTGAACAACCGCAGCAGCCGAAAAGTAATAACAACAATTGGCACGATCGACTAGAAGATACTCTACAATGCAGTTGTGATGAAATGAGTTGACAGTTTGATGCTGCCGTCCAAATTTTTTACTTAAGAACGCAACAATGATCAAGAACCAAAGAACATTCAAATAGCTTTCAACTTCTTATATATTTGCACCTTCGATGCAATTGATAAATAAATTTTGTATTGAGCTGTACGAATAAATTATGAGTATTAATGTTTGATCTCCCAATTTACATTTCACATATAATTGGGCCAATCCAAAACTTTGAGAAACATTGTTAACGCTCATTTGTTTTGTGAAAGAAAGATTGCACTAGTTTACAAATTTTTAAAAATTTCGGTATCCTCAACATATTTTATTTATTCTGATATAATTATTATTCTATTATTATTATTATTCAGGACCAACAATTTTTTCATGGAACGGATTTCGAGAAATTTCGATTGAACCATTGAAATTAAAAAAAAAGTGTCTTTACTTAAATGCAAATATCTCTGGTTGCACTAAACTGATTTTGTAGTTAATTGAATTATAGATCAATTATACTTGAAACATATTTTTGTCAAATTTACGACTTGGACGCTATTTATGCATTCATATAAAATTTTTCGTAATTTTTAGCAAAGTTTTAAAAAAATATCTATTTCGAACGTAAATTTAAAAATAAAACAAAAATGTTTCCAACAGTTTTGTTCATTGTTCGTAAAGTTCGACCGATTACGAAGAAATTTAGTGGCTGTTTATCAAAATCGGTTTTGATATCCTATAGCTCCCATCGGACCGATCGGTCAAAAAAACGTTTTTGGTGCAAAATTCATTGTGTTTCGTGTGTTTATGAAGATATCGTTATCAAATTGGATATTTGACCAAAATCGGTTGAGTAAAGTACATGGGGGCTATGTATAGGACTGATCGGTCAAAAAACCTTTTTGGGGCGAAATTCGACGGTTTTTTGTTTGTTTATAAAAATGTTGTATACCGGATTTGATTGCAATGTTGTGGTAAAGGGTCTCCCAAAGTCGTCCGCGCCCGACTTTAACGTATGCCATCTTTTTATTTAAAAAAAGGTGTCCAAAATTGTTTCATTTTTAACCTAAATCTAATAAAATAATTATTCAATTCATGAGTTTTCTGCATACTATTCAGAATAACAATGCGCAACTTTTGCCAAAATCTAGTTCCAGTCTTTCGAAAGTCTACGTAGAGTAGAAACTTAATATTAGCAAAAGTTAAAAAGCCATATTGCCTGGGACCCTATCGGGTCCAAATATGAAGTATATTTCCAGTGACACCTGAGACGTATACAAGCAAAAACTAGTTTTTAGGAAAGAAAAATATAGAATAAGCATTCGACTTTTAAAGTTTTTTTACATACAAATGTTTTTGTATTACAAAAGCACTCATTTGGGAAGTAAGCGCTCCGGTTCTGAATTCGATTTAAATTGAGAGAATTAGAAAACTTTTGGTTTGTGGTGCTCGATCCTTAAAACATACTCCAAAAAATATAGTTAGCAAAAATATATGCATTATGCATCTTTCTTATCTTTAAAAGTAGAGATAAAATCCTTTTGTTGTGAGTGAGAGAATTTTTTTATGTTGTTTTTATTTAAGTAAATTGAATGCGATAAAATTTATTTTATATTAATATGCTGAATCAATTTTTATTTTAAAATCTTTTTTATCCAACCCTTAAGTTTGATACTGATGTTTTTCGGGGTTTGAAGTTGTTTGCGGATTAACGCAGCGCACTCTTTTGAAATGTAGTCTTATTGTCTGAACAGCTTAGAAGATTATATGGAATGTCTATATAACTAACAAAATAAGTAAACCCACCTTTTGTTTTTGTTTTAAAACCAATTGTATAAGAAATGTTTCCAAGTTATATTAATGAAACACACCAATCTTAATCAAATTTAATCAGAAAGTAATTGGTAATAACACTGCCAAACACACTGTACAAAAAACAGTATATGGAATTTAATTACTTACTTTTAGCTTCAGAGCACATCAGAGTAAAAATGATATGATATGAAGTTCGAAAAATAGAGGAAACACAACAAAAAAAAAAGCTGGAACCATATCCAAATATTACTTAAGTTAACCTCTTTTAGTACATATTTATAGTATAACAATACTCAAACATAATATAGGAGAAAGGCTTGTAAGTTACCACCCCTGGTCGATTTTGACGTACCAGCAATGAAAACACAAAAATTCCACCTGTCATCGATGGCAAGTACGCCGTAGATAATTTAAGTTTGATGCGAATAGAAGCAAAATTTCAGTGTGGGTGTTACAAAATACAAAAATATTTTTAAAGGAATCGGAAAATAAAAAAAGTTATTTTTGATTGCGCTCAAAAAGTGATCAAGTCCAAGTAAAAATTTAAGGTAAATATATATATATGGTGGAACCGAAATTCAATGAATTTTCATAATCAAAAATGGTTTTCGGACTACAGCGAATAGACAAATTTTTGACTTTTGAAAAATGACTTCAAAAATGTAAGATGCCGCCTTTTTGGGCTTGTAAGTTGCCAACATTTTTTTTCATTGCTATGTTATTTATATGACTTTTTTATTGTGTAGAATTTTCATTAAAACTTATTTGATTTGTTTTTAGTGCATTTTTCTGCCGTTTTCGGATATATTTTTTTTAATATTTTCCATAACAATTAATTTTCGACACGTCGACCAAGAGAAACCGATTACAAAAAGCCACAATTATGACTTCTCTGGAAAGTAAAATTTTTCTTGTTTTTTAAATTCAATTTAATGCTCAGTTAAATTTAAAATCAATAAATTTTCGTAAATTTTATCAATTATGTGTTAAATAAAATAAAAATAAAATTTTCAATGATTTTAGCAGGTGTGGCAACTTACAAAATTTTTTTTGTGGTCGTTTTTAAGTTCTTTGGAAAATTGTCTGTAAAATTCTTGTTTTTATATAATTCAAATGATCTGCTTATTATGGATTATATCTGTTTCTTTTCTCTTTCCAACGATGTATTTACATCGATGCCTATATGTATTCAATGTCGAGATATAGACAAAAAAGCTGTGGTGTGGCAACTTACATGCCTTTCCCCAGCAATTTTTGATCAGTTAAGTACTATCAAAGAATATAGTGGTTGTATATTCTTTGGTAGTGCCTAACATACTTTTACAGAATGCAAATTACGATGATTTTGAACCTAAAAACCTAAACATTTTTTATTGAAATTTAAAAACCGACTAGGTAATTACGAATGTGTACACAATAAGTATGTTAAAATCACATAAGATTTATGTGAACATGACATTTCAAGTTATCTTGCAGGTAAAGACTTAAAAGGGATTAAATAAGATAACTAACATTTTTTAAACTAGAATTAGTCCAGAAGGATTTCGCATTCTTCTGAAACACCTTTTTAAGCATTTCTTAAGTTCTTTAAAATTATCTTGGCTTCGACTATTTTATTTTTTTTTAGTTTATATTTATCTTCATGATATATCTTTAAGAGCTGTATCTTTGATGTGTAGAAACAATGCACTTGGTTTTACTGCGCCTTTTGGCTGCTACCGACACACTCCCAATATTAAGCATACTTCCTGCATGGCTAAGTAAAGGGTATTGCAACATGGCTGCTGTCTTGTACATGTTGTTGATTGACAATCAATTTGTTGTCAATTTTTTTTAAATATGATTCAAAGTGCAGTGCGTCAACTTAAACCAACTAACTGTTTTTGTTTAATGCGATTTATTATGTTGTTTTTGCTAACAGACAATTTTGATGTTTTTAACTATTAACAGAAGTAACAAAAGCAACAACTATTGCTAAGATAGTAGCAGCATCTTGTCCAGTGACGTTGACAGGGGGGATGCAGGACCGATGCACCTGTGGGGGAACCCCATAGGTCCATTAAATAATCATCAACATGCTTATTATTTTATTTTCAATATGCTATTGTAGCTTTTTTTTTACTGTGTTCTGTATTTTTATGTTTTTTACTTATTTTGTCTTGAATACAGTAAACTATTTTAAAAACTTTTTCACTTCAATCAAAAATAATAATAGTTTGACGCTGCTCCAACATCATGTCTCTTGCATTTGATGCCTTTTATGCTTGCCAACGACCAACTGTTTCCGTGGTGTAGCGGTTATCACATCTGCCTAACACGCAGAAGGCCCCCGGTTCGATCCCGGGCGGAAACACGCGCAATAAATTTTTTGTTTTTTTTTAATAAAAAGAACATTTTAAATTGCAGATATATATTTTTTTTATAATATTTGTGAATGTTTTAAATTAAAGTAGTTTTAAGTTGTGAAAGTTGCGCGCCGATTTAATCTACCTTAAATTTTAAAGTTAACTATTTCCATTTGGTTTGATTTTTAAAATTTATTACATACTAAAAAAAAATTAGATATAAAAATAAATATTGTCACACACCTATAGAAATTATTTACAATCCTTCCTAGCAGGATAAGTAAATAAGATAAATTTGATTTTAATAATAATAATAACAAAATCTTACTATGATTTAGTAAACTGACTACTGACTCCATCTTTTACAAAGCAAATGATGGGATCTTTGTATATTTCATCATTTTTGACATACCATGGAGCAGTAATAATGTTACTCAAAGTTTTAGATTGGTTACGCTTTAGTATTTCATGAGTTAGACGCTTTATAAAATTTGTTTTCAGACTTGGTAATTTCGCGCAGTAGCCAGTGCATTTTTCTAGTCTTACTATGTTTCAGTGGAAGATACAGGAAAGGATGATGACGAGACAGTACCTTTCCATGGGTATCGGATTTATTAAAATCAGTTGACACTGTTCACAAAGTGCACGACAATTTTTGTCCTCACCTACTAATATGTCCAAAAACTAATCTTCTATAATAAGAAATAAGTAAATATATATGTACATAAAATTTATATACATGTTATTATTTATTTTTTGAAAACTAAAAATATCAAACCAAACCAAATATACATATGTATGTATGTCGAAACTTTAAATCGGGCACGACCGACTCTGAAATACTCTGTACCATAACAACATAATAAGGCAACTTTGAATATGTATGCAAAAATTTGACAAAAACAAACGAAAATGGAAAAAAACTAAAAAGATGCCTACCTTAACTGGGAATCGAAAGTGGGACTCGAAATTGATTTTAAGTTTTTTGGCCAAAGTCAACTACCTGTTTTATATGCTTTTGTTACTGAGGCGAGTGAAAAAAATAAACTTGAGCTGCCTGATAAGGTGTCCGTCATGAATGTAACTGCAGATCACAGAAATATTTATCCACAAAATTGACATAGTAGGACGGTTACAGTCGAGAGATGCTGACTAAAACATGCCCTCTACTTATTTGAGTTGAGAATTCAAACTACTATAATAACAGCAATAATGTATATTGTAAAATAATTATTCACAATCTCAATCAAAAATCCCGAAAATTTGGTGTAAAAATAAATTGCAACATAACATAACAGATAACGTAAAGTTTCGCGATTGGCGCGGAAAATATGAAGGAAGAATTTACCACAAAGTCAGAAACACCCCCATCGCAAAAAGCTATCTAAGCCACTGATCTAGCCACATATATAGATGAAATGGCCTAAAAGCCAAGCCAAATGAACAGAAGCAGTAACTTTTGCATTCACAGTTAAGATGAGGCCAAGTTGTATCTGCTGATAGCAGGTGTTGTCGCGTGACTCATTGCTTTTGTTGTTACTCTTATGGTCATAGCCAAGTTGCAGCTGCTTTTGTTGTTGTTGGTGGCAACATGTGGGTGTCAGCTGTAGCCGCATGCAGCGGCGCGTGTTGGCCACAGACAAAGCACAGTTAGTTAGTTGCAGCTCGTATGTATGTATATGTGTGTGTGAGCGAGACTTATGGCCAAGATAAGCGGCATAATTATGCAAATTTGTTATAATAATCAACAACTTTGACGATGGCAACGTTCAAATGACAACGGGTAGTATGAGCAATCGAACAGCAGTTAAAGCTACATTGTAGTCACGTTTATGGCCAACTCGAGTGCCGTCAACGACAATTGCTATTACCGTTTATGGGGCGTTAGAATTAAGCTCATAACATAATCATTTTGTTAGTTAAACACGTTTATTATGCCAGAATTATTATTAAGAATCTAAAAGCAAAACGATGTCTCATATACATACCATAGGGTGGGCCATCTATTGGTTTGTTTGTTAAACACTAATAATTCGGAACGTATTCTTAGTTTAAAACTATTCAATTTTATTCAAGGAGCGTTTAACAATCGAAAAATGCGTAAAAGTGGTATAGGCGTACTATGAAAATCGTCGTTCTGTGAAAAAATCGTAGTTGAGGACAAGTCGCCGGGAGCAGCGTCGCGCCATCGTTCGCAAGAAATACACCTTGCTAGGATCACTTTGCGTCGAATTTTGCATGAGGATCTGCGTATACACGCTGACAAGATTCAAATGACGCAACAATTGAAGCCCACGGGAGAACAGGCAGATGAGTGTCGCCAAAAAAAAAGTCATCGATAATTACGATGTTCGCATACGGGACTGTAGAGCCAGCCGCGGTGACCATTTGGGCGATACTATTTTCCCAATTTTGTTGGAAAACATACGAATAAAATGCAATTAACAAAGAAACCAACAGATGAGCCACCATATATGTATACAGATGCAGCGGAACGCAGCTTCGACCCCGGATATCTTAATTGATTTAGAATTTGAACCCAAAAAAAAAACAAAACATACTTTTGCAAATTTCGTGGGGTAGTGCACATCTATATTGTAGGGAAGCTTATTTTTAACAAATTTTGTATTAAACTATTTTGAATAAAAATTTGGAAAGATGAAAAGGTAATTTTAAATTATGTGGAAAAAGCTGAAAATGCACAATATATAAATAAATAAACAAATAATATTCTGTAGCAAACTGTTTTAGTAAAGCTTTGGTAAGAAACTTCGAGACAAGCGATCCTTTATAAGTGCAGCAGCAACTTGAACCAATCAAATATGATCCCTTGAAAGCAACTCCTTAGATTACAACTATTCTGACAACCAAGTACCAAGTATCTGACTCTTTTGATCCAATGTCTTAGAAACGCGCACTAGTTTGGATTGCTTTTGAATCGGAACCCAGGCAATAGTTAGGTTTGAACCCATGAAGAGAACCTTACAAGAAATTCCTTGGGCTTGAAGCTTTTTTTATCTCTTTAGTCAATCGATTTTTTTCACAATCAAAAACGCTGGCAGACCAGAAAAATCTATTGTCATTTGGAACTACCCTAATCAAGTGCGTTGCTTATTATTTTATTAGTGGCATTAACAAATAGCGAGAATACATATCAGACACCAATCCAAAACAACCTTTGGGCTATACTGTTTGGTAAAGTAGTTCTAAGGGGAATTAAGATTCTTTTCAAAGCTGAAATTTCAGTAAGTTTACTCCGAAAGAGATGACATAACATCGCTATCTCTTATCCCGTATACGTTTTTCAATGATTAAAACTATTTTTCTTAGAATTCGGCTGAAATAACCCTTTCTTAGGGTTAAAAAAAAAACAAACAAAACGATCATAAATTGCAATAGTCCAGACACTCGTACATAAATAGTTGCATGCAAATTTGAACACAAACATTGGATGAAAATTGCCAAGTCATTCTTTCAGTCAGTTCGTCAATCGGGCAGCCAATCCAGACCATAAAAACAATAACAACAACCATACAAACGACATCAAAAACAAATCAATTGTGGCAGTCACAACAATCACATTGAAACACGATCGATAGGTTGCAACAAAAAAAAAACAATAAACTAGCTAGTTATGTGTGCGTGCCAGTGTATCTGTGTGTAAATGTATCTGTATCTGAATCTGTATCTGTGTGTATTATACGCATGCATAAATGCCTTTATAATCATTTTGTTGTACAAAATTTAGACGTCACTTAACTGTCAACCAGATCTGAGCATGTCTGCACCGCTTAGTAAACAGTTTGTTGCTCCAACTGGACAAGATGCACAAACTAGATAGAGTGTATGTGAGAGAGAGAGAGAGAGAGAAAGAGATACAGGTAGGACGGCGGACTGTCGTCAGTGCAGGCACATTGCACGGTAACAGATCATGTCCATATTTGCATTTTTGAAATGACACATGGAAATTTAACGTTGTTTTGTCGTTTCTGAAAGCGGAGCAACCAAAATGGCCACAACAGATTGACAGCAGCTGCAACGCAGGCAACATGCCTCAGCGAGCCAACAGGGCAACTG
This sequence comes from Chymomyza costata, assembly GCA_018150985.1. Lineage (NCBI taxonomy): Eukaryota > Metazoa > Arthropoda > Insecta > Diptera > Drosophilidae > Chymomyza > Chymomyza costata. Next base: position 35,738 of record JAECWU010000128.1, on the reverse strand, counting down.
CAGCGAAAGTCTTGAACAAATCCAAGCTCAACATATACTAAAGTGTACTATAGATACATATGGCAGTATATGGTTATGGCCCGCAAGATAATTGCTGTCGCATATTTTCTACATCCACTTGTTGTTGCCAGGCATCGCTTGCCACTTGCCTCCTGCTGGCTTCTATAACTTGCCACATGTTTTGCAATTGCCATTCCCGGCTGTGTAAATATTTGGAGTTGGCTGATAACTAGCGCCAATTATCTCGCTGTTTTATGCATTTTACTCAATCTTATGGCATAGCTGTGGTAGCACGGTGTTCGCCAACAGTCATAATTTACTATTTAACATCCGCTCTATGGAGATCTTTCCGCCCTGGAAGACATAGAAACGAGCCAATTACGCAAAAAGTGTAGAATAATTGCGAAAACAAAGCATAAAGATAGTTATGAGCCTGCTGTGTTGACAATGGGGATAGACGGCAACAAGTTCTGATAACATAATGGAAAATAGATTGAAATTCAACTACATAATATTAAGAAACATATTTACGAGTATGTATTATATGTGCATACATACATATGTATAAGACGTGAAAGGTGAAAATAAAAAAGATTTGCTTTCAATAGAGGCTATCTAACGTGTGACACTAAACGCCTAAAAGCAAAAGTTGATCTTAAAAATTAGCGCAAAAGTGCATAGTGAGTGAAGCACACAAATATAAATTTTGCATGCCTTTTTTCTAGGCTATTTTATATAGAAGAGTGGATAATTAAATATAAAATATTCTTTGATGGCTAAGATACACCTCAATCTACCTGTTAAACATTTTTTCTAATCAACTACACCTAATAATTTACACTCTATTTGCCTGTATGGTGCGTATCTATCATTACCTGCCTCACTGTGCCAAAGCAGCTGTTACGCTCTTTGGGTTTTGCGGCGCACACGTTTGCCATATTCTTAGCGCAAAAGAGAGCGCATTCGCTCCTTGACTCTCAAAACATGGCGCACGCGCTTTATTAAATGTCGGTGTGTGCGTGTTGTTTGCTTTCAGTAAGCTGATAAAGACGCTGGGACATGGACACATTCAGTTTGATCGCAGAGGTTAAAAGGCGACCTGCACTTTGGGATAGCACGCATCCGGATCACTCTAACCGCTCCGAAACCCACAAACTTTGGTGTGACGTTGGCGCAGCTCTAAGCGCAAACGGTAAGTGGAGCCGGGAGCCGGCGAGTATGACGTCAAACAAAAAAAGCCGAACCGGCACACTCAAGCAAACAAGCTAAGTTACTCTTTTTTTGTTTTGCTCTCTCGCTCACTTGCACAGTGGAACTTTGTCGCACCAAGTGGAAGAATCTACGCTGCAGCTATCGTCGACTCAAAATACGAGTTCAGAGAACAGCAACGCCACCGCATTGGCCGTATGCACCAGCCATGAGCTTTCTGGACAATCAAGGCAGCAGCAGCAATAAAAAGGAAATGGATCCTGTTGAAGATGAAACTGCATCAAACTTTAGCTTTATTAAGCTAGAACAGCAAGTGCCTATAGACGAAATGGAAGCGGACAACGATGCTTTGATGAATGAATTTCAAAATGCTGCCACGCCGCAGGCTCTAAGACGCGTCTCCCATAGCATATCTTTAGCCAGCGCTGCAGCCGAGGAACAGTTAAGTGATCCACAACCGATTCGTCCACAGCTGAGTCCTAGCACAGCGATGTCAATGGCTGCCAGCAGCAGTTGCCAATGCGCAAAACGTGTGGACGAGCAAGTACACTTTCTGGAGGGCTTGGAGCGTGAGGAACAGCAATTGATGCAGTCCACCAGTCTGGACATAACACGCTGCAAAAACTTGCTGCATGTGGGCGATTCAGACTATAATTTTCTCATTAGTTTTTTGCCGCTTATGAAACAAATGTCGCCGCTGCAAAATGTTGCCTTTCGTGCCAAAATGGGCGAGTTGTTGTTGCACACCATGGCCGCAGGAGCGAATATTGCTATAGCAACCCCACAGCAGCAGCAACAGGAACAACAACTAAAACAAGAACAAGCGCAAATCATGTCGAGTCCAAAGCAGCAGCAAGAGCAACAAACGGCCTTGGATCCGCAGGCGCAGCAAGTGAGCACGAGTTCCAACAATTGGAATTAAAAAGCAACTACAACGTACACTGCTTCAATGTTTTGAGAGAGAGAGCGAGAGAAGGAGAGAGAGAGAGAGTAAGTTTACATTTATTTAATAAATATGCGTGAGAACAATTTAACTCTCTGTAGTATATGCTACTCTTTGCGATATACTCTTCCGTAAATTATGTACATTTATTTGCAAAATGTGTGTGCATACAAGCTTTTATAACCTGCCAATTACTTTAAGCTACTTTGTTTTAAAATCATTAACCTCACGAAAATAGCCTGCTTTATTGTATAAAAAGTTGTTTATTTACTTTATAAAAATTCACGTTCAAAAATAAAGTTGTTTTTCATTATTTGCAATGTGAATTCAGAATAAAAAGAAAAAATATTAGTTTAAGAATCCCTACTTTCATACGCATCCTTAGTTTTAGGTACAAATATTATAGGCTGTACTCTTAATTTAATAAAGCACATTAAAAAAAGACATTTTAAGTTTTAAATAAATAAATTTTTTATTAAAGTTTCCAAGGTATACAAAAATGACAAAAACATTAAACAAACGGATCTTTGGCCACCAAAAAGGTAAATCAAGGGTCAATAACGGCAATCGCTTAGTTTTCTTTACCTTACAAAGCGACTCGAATAAATTTTGTTTGTTAAGTGTGAATAGTGTTATATTGACTACAGGGTATCTAAGGTGCGAAGCGATTTTTACTCATCGCAGTGTAACTATTCTACTACTCATTGCTTATTGCTCAGTACGCCAAGAGAGCGCCGCTCATAGAAAATAAATGCAGCTGTAGGCACAGTGGTTCAAGGGCACGCAAAACGGGGGTGTAAATATGTCAATTCAAAACTTGCCAAGTTACACACGCACACACATATAAACACTCTTATATGTATGCATGTATGTATATGGACGGCCCCCGCCACATCAATAAATTATGGTAGAATAAACCCAAACGATCGAAGCAGCAAATGCATAACGACTGCCGCCGGACTGAACTGGTCAACTGTGGAGTCAACGGTGGTGGTCCTGTGTTAAAAGCCAAGTCCAAAGTTAACATGGCCATAAAGAAAACAAAAAAAAAAGAGTGCAACACAAAACTACGACACAACAAGTGTGGAGGAATAAAAGGGGGCGCGCTTGAGAAATCAACGCAGCTGCGGATGACGAATCGAAATTGACATTGAACCGAAGCGACAAGACTAGGTAGGTAGAGAGGTACCATAGAGTTGGAGTAAGAGGCAACAGGAGCAGGGTGCCATGACTATATGTATGTATGCATATGTATATAGTTGAACTTGTTGCGCGTTGTTAACCTGGCTTTTGAATTCCAAACAGAAACCAGTAAATGAACAACAGCCGGCACAAACCGTAAGATAAACAAAAGCGAACCCAAAAAGTTTAAGGTGTGTTCTTGAGCTTGAACGTAGGCCGAACGAACAGTCTGACAGCCATTTGCCACACTCCAGTCAACAACAACAAAAAAACAACAATAGCGTCCAAAACAAATCTTATTACCGCTGTGCCAACAACAACTTTGCAATTAAGCATAGAACTTGGCCAAAATGGATTTTCATTGAAAATTCGTATACAAAATTGACATTTGTCACTTATGTACAAAAGCATGTATCTGTGGTATGAACGTGCCCATTACCAATGTGCAGCTGAAATTCCAAGCCCATTTAGACTCATACGTGAGCATTGCGATCTTTTGAACGTTACTTTCAACTTTTTGTTGCATGCCGCCATCGCCTGTTGCTTTTGGTGCTAACAACTGCGGCTAAAGCCAAAACAAATGTTTGCCGGATTTTCGCACCTTTTATGCTAATCCTGTGCCCGGACCATGTGTCCATTGTCCATTCAATGCTGCAACTTAAATCCACCAAGCATAAACGTGTTAATGATCGCTTGCTGCACTGCCACAACAACAACTACGGCAATAGCAATAGATACAAAAATTTACCTGTTGCTCAATTGCCTGTCTATACATAGATGATTCTTTTGTTCTTTTGCCGAGTCGTCTCCCAACATCGTCAAATGCAAATTTCACTGTATTCACCTTTCATTAAATATTTGTATAGATTTTCACATTTTCCTGAAATGCGCATGCATTGTGTCGGTTAGATAGGTAGGGTATACTAACCGTAAGTATCTGTGCCAGCAAGTGCATTTTGGCACACAGGTGTTAAAAATCACAGGTCTTTGTTAATGTGAGCGTTGCAGTTGCATCTTTGCTTGATTTCAAGCCGCTCATCAACGTCAGCTCATTAGTTTTGGCTCTCAGCTTTAGTACCCGAGCCATCAGCTGCTGCTGCTATGGCTAACAAATTGCGGAATTTCCAGAATTTGCTTAATTCATCACGTGCATAACGAAAGGGTTTCCAGCGTGCTCGACGCCTTTAACGCCTTTTTTCAACTTATATAAATTTTGCATACGGTAATCAATGGCAGATGTTACTGCTACTGGATGTTCGACGCAGCTGGGAGCCGGCATAGATTTCTTTTACCATTATTGTAAAGCGTGTAAAAACGAGAATACCAAATTGGGACAGCTTTAGGAATGCTCAACATAGTACGAAGTATAAACACATACAGTTGAGAGTGTATCTACAATAGATATAAAACTATTATATTATTATTATATTATTTTCTGGAGCTTTTTTCTGAAATTCCGAAAACCAAATCTAAGCATAAACTTTGCTTTATGATAAAGAATTTTGTTAAATCAGATTTTGAAGCTTTTGGCGCACTAGGCGTAGCAGCAATTGATTATTTTTATGCAAAAGTTAGGGTATTCAGCAGGGCCGTAGAGAGAAAATCCGTAATAATAATTACACCGGGCCCCTGAGAAAACTCCGGGTCCGGGTGAATCCTCTCTACTCTTTCAAGTAGCTTGTTTTTGTGGCAGAAGACCAACATATCCACATTTCTAGGTTTTAGTCGGGTCCTTCTCTCCAAAACTATAAGGTCACTTCTACTTAATATCCTCCTCTCAATTCAGTAGAAGTGCATAAACATTTTTTGACTCAGTTTTGTAGTCCAACACAGTCGGATCCCTGAAAGTAGAATTCCAAAACGTAACCTTCCAAAATCTCAATGGATTTGCAAGTTGGCTTACATTTTGAATGGCCGAATAATGAGGAATGTCAAATATTGCTGCTTACGTATTTTTAGAGATCTTTTTTTTCTGTTTTTTTTGCAACACAAGCTTTATGAAATTCGAAATTTCGGAAGCGAAAGTCGTCTACTTTCCGGAAAGGCTTAACGTCTGTGGCAATTATGCCAAGAATTTTCATACATGTTTGACTTATTTAAATAATTTTTTATGGTCCCCATCGGATATGGTGACTCTAAAAGCATTGGACTGGTTCTGTGTTCTTTGGCACTTTGCCAATTTTTGTCCGTTGATTTGTCAAAAAAGTTTTCTACATTCAAAGTATACTATCGATATATCGAACAAAACCATCGATAGTATCCGAAAAATGAATAAATTAGCGATACTATCGATTGTGCCATCGTTAGTATCACACCTCTATTGAGGAGTTAAAAAGTTGAGTACACTTGCAACAGCAAAATGGTTTGAGTTTAAACTTGCAACACGTGGTAAATGTGCCTCCGTGTTATTAAATGGCTCAATCATTCGTGAAAGTGAAACCGTAAAATACTTCGGGGGAACATTTAGATAAAAGACTGACTTGGCAGGCCCACAATTAACACGGCAATTTGCAAGGCAGTCCTTAAACCAGTCTGGACGTAAGCCGTGCAGCTCTGGGGGACGGCGAGCACCTCCAACACCGAAATCCATCAAGGATATCAATGTGTAACTCTAACGTTACTCCTTGGAATGTAAGGTACCAGAAAATACAATAAGGTTAAAATGTTTATAACGTCAAAATTTAAATAAGCAATACATCGCGAAGATATCAAGAGAGACTATCTAAACATAAAAGCTCTTAACCTATTAGCCAATAGTATGGAACTTAGACGTCTAAAAAGATTTAATATTTTGGACCTTTCGGATTAATTTGTATAATATTACCTTTTATCAAATTGTATAGTTGTATGTTTTTTTAGGTTTTCGGCGGCCATCTAAGGTCAGCGATTTTATAATTTTTAGATTCTAAGCCCAGATTCGTGATTAGAGACCCCGAAAACCCATAATTGCATATCGAACTCGAACTTTAAACACAAAAATTAAAAACACATCCTAGGTCCGCCATTTTAAAATTTTTAAAAACTAATAAAGTACTTATAATCTGCTACCACAAAAGTGTCTGAATAGCGTATAAAATGAGTTGCAATTTTGACAGAGAATGACCTTTATATAAACCAAAAAAAAATAAACATTTTTAACTCAGTTTTTAGCCACACACAGAAGCTCAAACTCAGCAACTTAGCTCATAAAGGTACAAAAAGTGCATTTCGCTTTCGCCAGTTGAATTCCTGCTAACTCTTCAATTTCTCAACTCAAATGTATGAATATGACTAGCAAATCGTAAATCGTAAAAAATCTTGTATAAAGGCATTCTTACCTAGGCTATAGGTACCTTTTATTTCATCAGCAAGTTAAAGAAATTAGGGTGCCCGATAATATTAAAATATATAGTTAAGATAAAGTAGGCGGTGCCCGACAGGGTAATACCTGTACCTTTTTTCTCGAACAAATTTTATTCCTTCTAAGAGCTTTCCAATTGGATTTACAATTAAACTGCTTCAATATTTGACTACGTAATTATGGTAACAAGTGACCTAGAATCCCCAATTTTGGTAAGTTGATTCATGTGTCTCTAATGACCAAATCCACATCCAAATTTTATCAATGCGATCAATTCGGGCACCGCCTCGACTGTATTACTTTTTTTTTATAAAATACCGTGATCAAGGTTTCTTAAGAGCCATTGCACGCATCGATTTCATTTTTTCTCAGGCTGTTTCGTTAACGAAAAAATTTGGTTGCTGAACAAATTTTATTTTTTTTTAAACCTTCAATGGCTTATAATATTTTGTCTCCCAACTTCTAACAACACTGCTTGCACACTAGTTCAGGAAGAGAACACTTAAAAGTGTGGAGGTTTAACTGGGCGTTATGGAACTACTTTAATCTTGCTTTTCGGTTCTTGCAAGCAGTGTTTAAGCATCCGACGATAGTCGGACCCGTGCAGCCTGTAACTGTCAGCTCAAAATTAGTTCAAAACTTCCCAGGAACTGTCTTTTTTGGCTTTTTGGCCACAATCCGGCTCACTCACATTTTCGCAGATGCTCCTTGCTTATGCCGAATCAAACCAATCAAAACATGCACTTAACAATTGAGAGCCCGAAAGTCCACGCCGCCTTCGTTAGACAAACAATATTCGCTGAGTCATGGTCTCATGGCCCAAAAAGTGTCTGTTGTGGTACTACATGCTACCTCCGGCTATGCCGGGCCTCCACCCTCTCTTGACGAGCAATCAAGTTGGCTGTTGTTGTTGTTGTTCTAGCCTTTAAGCAATCAATGCTGTATGACAGCTAGGTTAACTGCTTCGCATGCACACACACACACAGCACCACACCGATGTTGCCTCTATTCCATGATCATGGTAAGATCCACAACGATCCTATGCGGTCTTCCTCTTGATTTCGTTAAGTAAATCTACAACAACACGCTGGGCAACCTTCACGTGCGCGTTGTCGTTGTTGTTGGCGTCGTTGTTGTCTGTCTACAGTTTTCATGGCCCGACTCGCCAACTGTCGAGATCATGATCATGGCTTTAACTGGCTCTTGGCTCATGGCAGTTGGCTGTTGGCTTTTGTTGGCTTTGTGTAAAGTATTTTTAACTTGACTGTGGAAGCGGCTGCGTTTATTGTTGTCGTCTCGTCGTATTTAGGAGCAACCTCGATCCGCATGCGTCTGTGGCTATAGTTTCCCGCCGGTCCACCCCCCTTCCAGCCAAACTCGACCATGGCTATGTTTTCTTTTTAAACGCTTTTAAACACCTGAGAAACTTGCTTTTTAATGTGCGCACATGTTTCTGATGATGATTATGATGTTGGCAATGATGACGTTGATGCCCAACATGATTATGATGCTGCTCTTTGGCTCGTTTGTGGAATGATGAAGCAAATATAACAAATCTCAAAGTTATCAACTAGAGCCAAAGCCATGCCGAGCCATGCCATGCTTGGGTCTACTTGGTATTGGCCATGAGCAACGGCACGCAGCTGAGTAAATCAATTGACGCGCACAATTCTAGGAATTTAACTCTCGAGCCTGACTCTGACTCTTTTGCCCAGAAACGCCTAACTGACTGACTGACTGACTGGAGGCTCATTTGAATGCGGTCGCTTGTTAATATTACCAGAGTATGGGTGTTAGACTTGGTTGTTGTTTCGTCTTGTATGTAGTACCCCCATGGCAGCCAAGTGCAATGCATTTTGTCAGAGGCATGTTGCCAAGATTTATACGAAAATGATTAACCATTTCTTGCTTCCTAGCCAGCACTCTCTTACCCTTTTACCGATCTTTTCTAGTGAGACTGTAGGTGCCTTGGCCCTGGAGGCCTTAGCCTGAACTTGGTGTGAATTTGTAATGCGTCTGGGCGAGCTGAGCTCAACTCACTGCGCTTTGGTATGCTGCTCCGCTGCATTGGCTGCTTCCTCTGTTGACCAACTGGCTGGCTGAGCCATTCTTTAAGTCGCTGCGATTGACACCTGCATGCATTTCTTGTTTCTCAGGTGTGCAGCTCAGTGCTCAGGTGTGTGAGTGCATCGTTTCTTTATTTTATTTCATTTCATTTCTTCATCTTTTGCCTTATTCGAGTTGAGTCATCGATGTTACATACATACATACCTACATATACTGTATTCATCTATGGTTATGGTCATTAACAACATGTCATTGGAAAGGAGTTTCATTGCACATACACACTGAGAAAAATTAGTTCTAAGCACATACAAATGCGAAAATTGGGGCGTCAGTTCTATAATCAGGAATTGAGAATATAACACTGTTAAATTCAGTCTACTTCAATAGGGATCTTATTTTTTAATTTTTTTGGAGTGAAAATAAAAGTGGCAGTGGAAAATAACAGATTATATACCTTGTGATCTTGTTTTGAGCTTAATTGAGAATGAGAGAGCACGATAACTTCAACTTTGGGGGATTTTTTTTTTTAATTTAAAGAATCGTTTGTCAGAAAAACTTTATTTTAATTATATATAATATCTATTAACTTACGAAAATATATATGGTGGGTGCTATAATGGCACTACCATAAGCAAAGTTATGCCTGAAATAAAGGGTGATTTTTTAAGAGTTTTCGGATTTTATTTAAAAAAAAAGACATAAAATTCAGATAAATGTATAAAATCTTTATTTGAGTCAATAAACTGGTATCTCACGAATAAATTTCCAGTGCTTCAACCGTTGCGGTCTTGTTCCTATAGAAAAGAGCCTTAACATAGCCCCACAAAAAATAGTCTAAGGGCGTTAAATCGCACGATCTAGGCCATTGTTTCTCGTGCTGTGTGGCATGTGGCACCGTCTTCGTTAAACCACATGTGAGTCAAGTCCAACTCTTCCATTTTGGGCAAAACAAAATTTCATCATCGCACGGTAGCGCTCGCCATTCACAGTAATGTTCCTGCCTTCGTCGTCTTTGAAGAAGTACAGTCCAATGATGCCATCGGCCCATAATCCAGGCAGTTCTTGCAATGCTTCTGGCTGCTCTTCACACCTAATACGGCAATTTTGCTTGTTCACGTATCCATTCAACCAGAAATGAGCTTCGTTGCTGAACACAATTTTCCGATAAAAAAGTGGATCGTCATCCAACTTTGCCAGAGCCTATTCACCAAAAGTTAGCCGTTGTGGTAGGTCGTGTGGCTTCAATTCTTAATTCTTGCACCAGCTGTATTTTAAAAGGTTTTACATCCAAATCCTTCCGCAAAATTTTCCACATAATGGAGTAACAGAGGCACAATTGGTGCGAACGGCGCCGAATCGATAATTCACGGTCATCAGCAACACTGGCGGATACAGCTGCGATATTTTCCTCTGTCCGCACTCTACGTATGCGTGTTGGTGGTTTAATGTCCAATAATGTAAGCTTGGTGCGAAATTTAGTCACAAAATTCTGAATAGCGTCTGAAAAGGTCGCCCAAACTGACCACAAAATGGACGGAGTGTACGATGCGCTTTCTTAACCGAGCATGAATTTTGATAATAAAATTCAATAATCTACAAGCGTTTTTCGTTTGTAAGTCGATTCATGGTTAAATTATAGACCAAACTGAACATGTTTGATAGTAACACAAGACACAAAAACAGCTGAGCTGACAAAAACAGTGTTACCAAAGAGAAAGTTGCTAAAAAATCACCTTTTATTAAAAAATTTTTTAATAGAATTTCTAAAATATTTCTGGCTAACTATTGTTGAATTCGTCCCGCAGAGGTACACGTTTGGAGAATTATTTAACAGATGTGCAAGTATCTCTCTCTATTCCTGTTATCCCCAGTGGGACATAGGGCAAGTATATTCGAGCATTAATTTTGTATGTGATGTAAATAAAAAATGACAGAAATCGCTTTGATAACCACTTGGATATTCATTTAAGACGGTAATAAGTTGTAACAGTTTTGGCAAATAAGAGCCGTTGTGATAGAAGTACTCAATCTGCCTCATCATTTTTATTGTTCGCGGATTACTAAATTGGAAAATTTACCGAACATCCACAATTTAAAGACGTTATGTTTGATCAATTTTTGTTAGATAATATGAATATAATTTGGGCACACATAATAGGAATAATAAATCTTTATCAATGGAAACTATGCTATAGCGTCTCTTCATTCTACATCGAACATGTTCGGATCCGTCGGTATGCACATCTAGATTTCAGAGACTAGCCTCTGTTACTCCATAGATATCTTGCCCTATTCCCCGCTTGGAGAATTTCGCTCTTTTTAGCCATAGCGTTCAATATTTTTACTTAAAACTTGATCTAAATATGTGTCGTGGTGCTTCATGCATTTGTTTGTTGTTAACTAAATCGGATAAATCCAACAAAATATGCAGGGATCTTCTTTTTTCGGGAAGTCGGGCACCGCCTCGAATGCATCACATTTTTTGCACATGCATTTTTTTTCAGTGTATTTTTTGGTTCTTTGGATCAGAACCCAGGTAGTTTTCCCACATGTTGTGATTGTCTTTTGGCTCAAAAGACTAAGCCACGATGGGGTTGCACTCTGCTCTTCTATACTCTTCTTACGAGGCCATCAAATCTGTTTTTAATAAGGTAAAGTGCATTTTACTGCTTGTTTGTTCTTTTATAGCTCTTTTAACAATTTTATCTACCTCTAAAAAGGTACATAGATGTGTCTGAGTTTGTTTGTGTGTTCCTTATCGCCACTTTGATTGATAGGAGTTGGAGCTGCAGCATTACATAAATACCGTCTAATTAGTCGCTCTCACTGATGTCAACATTTTACAGCTCATTAAAGCTGTGACAACTTCGCAAAAAAGTTTCATTATGCCATTAACAACAAGCCATAAAAGTCGGTGAGTGTATAACTATGTAGTATGGGTCTGAGGTCTGTGGACACATTACCATTTGCAGGTGTGCGAAAGCATTAAAATTCCAAAAGAAAAAATTCAAAAAAGAGTTGAAAATTTCACTAGTTAACCGACATAACCAAAGCTGGAAACCATATTAAAATGCCGCAGGCCTCACTCAAGCTCAAGATCTTTTTGCGTTTATTTCATGAAGCGAAATTAAATGACTACAACAGAGTTCAGTTCAAGTGTAAGTACTAGCGAAAAAAGTCGCACAAAACTCAAATCACGACTAGAAGACGACTGTATAAGGTTTTGGAGTAGATACAGCTGTACCTAAAGCCAAGCTAAAAGCCAAACTTCAAGTTGCAAGTTCAGTGGGGTTCAACGCGAAAAACGTGCGGGAGCAAAAGTTGTCAGCAACATGTTGCTAGCAATCATAAACAGGCAATCAAATTGCAACAACAGCAGCAGCAACAAGAACTGCAACTAACCCTGCAACTATTGGTAATAGCAGCTGAGTGCCGCGTATTGTTGTTAGCTGTTAATGAGCCAAATGAGCTTTATCTTACGGAAGCTTCGTAAAAATCCCTCAAAACAGCCGAATCAGAGCCAGCTGGAAAAATTGGTCTTGACTTGGCTCTTCTGTTGTAGTCTTACACTTACTCAACTTGCAGGTGTTCGTCCAAAATGCTGCGTCATTGATTAGCATGCAAAAATAAAATTATATAAATATAAAAACACAATAAATAAATAACAATAAAAAAACAACAAAGAGAAACCACAAAATATACCGAAAGCAAAACCATTCATATACCCTTTAAAGCCTTGTATGTATTAAATAAAATTTGAATTTTTCGGCATCGAACTAGACAAAAGGATTCGCGGTACTTATTTTTGTTGAACATTTGCCAAGGAGTGGTCAGAAATTGATTTGATCTTGATAGTGATAGGGTGCTTTTTCAAAATATTTTTCACAAAGATCAATGCTCTTTTTTATTAATGCCCTTAAATAAATTTTCGAAATACTTTTTTCACTCTGATTGGGATCATCCATAAATTACGTAGTAAGAAATCATGGCATGGACTTCACAACGAATGGATCATCGATTGTTTTCGGCACTCAAAAGCTTGTGTGTTTGAGTCGATGTATGAGAGCTCGAATCAACGTGATGAAAAATGATTCATCTTCCAAGGTTCGATTTCCTGTCTATACTACTCAGAATAGAGCGTCCTAAGTCCTACTCAAGTATTGTAGTGGCGACATGACCGGTTATTCCGAAGAAACAGGCGACCATTTGCTTCGGAATGCTTCGCCTGCAAACAACTTTTGTTGGATTAGGCTTCCACGACGTACCCATACTATCGATTTTTAGTTAGTTTCAGACGCATAGGCATAAATCCAAGATTCGCCGCTTGTCACGATCATATAACCGTCTTCTAAACCACCGCGATTATATTTCTTGAATTTTTCTTTGCACCAATCGACCGTTGGTATCCAACGCGAATAAATCGTTTTGGCGTCCAAAAGTTCATGCTGGTGGAACTAATTTCCATGAGTACAACAATTATGTTTTATCATTTCGTGCACGGCAACAATGTATTCTGCGATTATGTTCGATTTTGGAAGACCTTTACAGAATTTGTCGCTAAGTGCTAGGCGGCAGCGACATCAATTTGTTGGCTGAGACAAGTTTTTTCAGACACTGTAACCAAAAAGTGCTCAAAAATACCAAACTTTTAAATAAAAGTGTTAGATTGCATCCGTGCCATTAGTATTGCAAAGGCACGAAATATAGTGTCCCTCGTATTAGACAAAAGAGTGATGCTAAATTTCATGAGTAAGTGCAGAAAACTTTCGACAGATTTTACAATATTTTTATCTAATATACAAGCTTTAAAATTATTACGATCCCAAAAAGGTTTGGCATGTCTAAAATCAATTTTTGGATTTCAGAAAAATTGTGGAGCTAATAATGCGGCAGTCTGACTCTGATTGCTAAGTCCAAAGGCTGAACATCGACGCGCCACAGTTCGCAAGAGTTATACCTTGCTAGGACCACTTTGCGTCGTGTTTTGCATGCAGAGCTGCATTTGCCGGCCTACAAGATTGAAATGAAGCAACGATTGACTCGCTTATTCGTTTAATGGGTGGGAGAAAAGGCAGATGAGTTTTCGTCAAAACAAAGTCATCGAAAATTTCGATGTACGCGGCCATGGTGGCAATTTGGGCTGTATTATTTTTCATACATAAATGGGTAGTTTGAAACTTGCATTTGGTATATAGTACCTACATTTGCCCAATTTTGTTGAAATATACGAATAAAATCCAATGAAAAACAAACCAACAGATGGCCCACCCTATGTATGTATATAGGGTATAACTTTCTAAGACTTCTTTGTTCGAATTCAACCCTGACAACATTTTTGTACTTCTTCAAGTATTGTAAGCGCAAAGAAAATGTCCATGCTCAAATGAAAGCTCCTATCAAGGATCGCAAACTAGATTCACTGTCATTTGCGAGCTTTATGAAGACGTTAATATAAAATTTAAAAATTTGTAATAAATACACAATAAAATAAATTTAGACTGTCAAGGAAAGCAGCCCATAAACAACAAAAATAAAAACAAGAAACACAATTGCCGGACAGTCTGTAAAATTTGTTGGCGTTGCCACAGTTCAGACTCGTTGCAAGTTGCCAGTTGCGACAAGCAGCTGCCAAAAACATAAGTCACGATTTTTGCTTTTGTTAATTCATCAACGAACAATTTGCATTTTTTCATTTCTTTGCGTTTCCTTTTTGACCCAAACGGCGGGCTGCGATTTCTTTTGCTCGTTAATCTTGGATAGCATTTGTTGTTATCCAGAGCGACACGAATGCCTGGCATGCAGTTGCGACCCTTTGCGGCCAAGTTGCAGCAGTTGCAACGGTTGCAGCGTACAACAACAAACAACTTTAATTAGCATTTTTACGCGAATGGCAATTGTAGCCGTGGAAAAAAAAACCCCAACAACAACGGGACAGATTGCAATTACTAAACAGTCGACGTCTTGTTGTTGCTGTTGTTGTTGCGGGTGGCAACAACTACCAACAATTGATAACAAGCAGCTGCAACTTGGCCAGCTGAAAGCCAATTGGCAACAGCCTAAAAAAACTATGCCGCAAAATAGTTTTAACAAAAGTCTTCCCAGGCTCCACTTTAAACGAATTTCAATTAAATGGCACGCCAACAAGGCTTAAGCAGAAGATGCGCTAACTCAGTCAACCCAACCAGTCAGTCCAATCCCACAGCCAGAGTTATAGACTGCTCTCAGCTCTCGGCCCAGTGACAGCAATGTGTTAACAATTTTCGCGCCACAGCTGCTGCATAGCTACCCATTTTCTCAGAGATTTGTGCTGATCTTTTGTCTCTGGCCCAGGCAGCTGGCTCCAAGTAGCCTAATTACACTTCAAACTCTGACATAAGATTGCCAGCAAAACTGCAGATACACTAAAATAAAAAAAAAAATAACAAAAAGCCAAGACAGACAGTAGCAATTGCAGCTACCAAAAAGGCCATATGGCAGCTTCTGAATTTCTTTCGCGGATCGTAGACAATCGAAATATGCAGCAAGAGCAGCAGAAACTGCAGCAGCTTTTGATGAGCTTGGCCTTGATTGTCATTGGTAGTGCTTTTAAATGAGGTAGCCACAGTGAGCTTGATTAATCTTCGTGCTTAAGCTCCATTAGGTGCTCATTCTACCTGGAATTTTGCATCAGCAGCAGCGTTAAATTCAAATCAAATTAGGCGGCAACAAGTTGATTTCTACTTCTGTGCAGGGCTTGTTAATCATGCGCGAAACCATTAAAAATTTCACCACATTAAATGTTGGCTAAAACCGTAAACCGTTAAAAGCCAAGAGCTTAAGTAAAATCGCAACACCAGCACAATACACGAAAACTATTTTTCACAGTCGAGCTTCAATACTGACGAATTTCGCAAAGCAAAAAATTTGAATTTGGCTTTGCCTGACAGAGCGATACCCGGTAGGAACACCTTTTTGTTGACATTTGAAAAAAATATTTTTTTTTTTTTTGAATTGTACTTAAAAGGGTCAACCCCAAAATTCTATAAATAAAGAAAGGCGCTTAATATAATAATATTAAATCGACCAACAAGAGGAAGACGGAAAAGCGGAATGAAATTAATTGAAATCAGAGCCCAAGTGACATAACCAACTTAGGTTACACTCTTTTCGCAACTTTACTCGTAAGGGTTTCAATTAGGAAGAAGGAAAATTTCTTACAATTACAAAATCTCAAATATTTCACAAAATTTTAAAACTATCTAAGACAATTGGAGGACAATCATAAAATGTACACTGTTTGGTCCACCAGCTATAATTAAATTACTTATCTATAATATTTCTCTTTGGTTTATAACTTGCCCTGCGCGGCAAGATTATTCTCTTATTATAACTCTCTCTTAAGCTAAGTAAGTTTTCGCTCAAGCGCATTGCATGCGTCGGCTACATTGCTGACCTCCCTGTGATTTGTAGCTTTACATATCGCCGGCTAATCTGCCTAATGGTTTGCTGATACAGATCAGTTCTCTCTCGTCGCTTAATATACCTAAACGCACCTACGCACCTTTCGTAACCAATACCTAATAAACATATATCGCTTCTTAGACCTAATTATATCGCTTATAAATTCTATTATAATAAATAAAATTCAAATCAACTATCTTAATTACTCATTACTCTGCTTCAGTGCATAATAAAGGTTTAAAATAAATGCTAGCAAAAAATATTGTTAGCTCAACATACACATTAGTTCCCTTTAGGTTTTTTTTGAAATTAATTAAAATTTTTGTAATACTATTCAAATATCAATGTAGAGGGAGGCATGGCAGTTGAAATCTTCTCCGTCGGGATTTTCGTGCAATCCCTTTTGGGCATCTGTAGGCTTCGATCATCTTTAGGTTAATACTAGCCGTAATCAGTTCCAGTTTACAGCAATTTTTTAATTTGCACCGAGGTCTCATAGTCAGGGACTTGCGATTAGGAATTTTTTTGCTCTTATCTAAATAATGCCGTTTAAGTATACCAGAGCTTCTGATTGTGAATGTAGCTTGAACCATATCCACCGGTTGCATTTGCATCTTTTTTAGCCTTTCATATGATCCTTTTATTTGGTACTTGTGCAACCAAATTCTATACCAAAGATGGCGGACGTTAATGTCGAGCGCAGACGACATTGGGATACCCTGTACCACCAAATTGCACTTAAATCCGAAATATTGCTGAAGAACTGCAAAAGATATTTATTTGCCAAATATGGTTATGGAATTTTGTATTAAATACGTTTTTTTGAGCGATCGGTCCTATGGGAGCTATATGATATATTCAATCGATCAAATTTGGTACAGCGCTTGGGAACTCTAGAAAACTTTCAAATGCCAAATTTGGTTAAGATATCTTCATAAACAAACGAATTATGCATCCAAAACTTTTTGTTTTTTTCGAGGCCCTCTCAAACACCCCTATAGGAACTATATAACTTAACCCCGATGATAATACCATCTCTGAGTTCTAGGCGTTCATACAGACGAACAGATGGACATGGGTATATCGACTTTTCTAGTCACCCTGATCATACTTTAGGTCATTTTGGGGGGTCTCCGATGTCTCCTTCTGTATGTTACATACATTTTCGGCTTGCACAAACTTAATATACCCTTTGTACCATAAGGTACAGGGTTTAAAAAGTATCTGCAACATTTTCCGAAGCAATTCTTGTAATTTAGATCAGTTCGTTACATTAAAGTTGTACTGTACTTGCTGAGTCCTGCCAAATGAAAATAAAAAAATCAATACAAGATCAGCCCAAAAGAAAGTCAACGGCAAACAGTCTTAAAAAGTTTTAAAACAAATGTGCAATGAGGCGCTCAGTTACATGCGGCTCACGCCCGCAGGCCTCCACCAACAACAACAACGACAACACCACCAGAGCACTGGCGCAACACTAAACAACTGACAGACACAACATGTTGTAACATGGCACGCAAGCGGCAATTTGCAGGCGTCCAAAAACACCAGCACAAAAACAAAAAGATACTATACTGTAATAACGCATGTCGGGACACAGCTGAGGCCGTCTCCGAGAGATGGCGTTGAAGACAATAAAAGTTCACGATGCCGCAAAAGAGGTCGCAATCGCCGTCGCCATTGCAATATCCATGCTTCAGCAACAGGTAATTATACTTAAGTACCGGCAACAAGCACGGCTTGACTGAATACTCGAATGACGTAGTGACGGCCCACTGAGCCGGGTCCACACCGAGTGAGCCGAAAAAATCAAAAGCTGCAAATTAAATGACCTAAGAAGTCAGGCGGCAGTCCAAATCAGCCAAGGCGTTTTCGTCCTGGGTGCAACAAGAGAATTTCAATGTTGGCGCAAAGTGAATTGTAATTGAGCGCAGGCGCGTCGTTGTTGATAATGCTCCGCCAGTGACTCTGATTCCTTTTAAGCCAATGGCACGGAGTGCAGTGACTGGAACAGGAACCTCGACTGCGTCTGGGACTGGGCAGCTGCTGTGACGCGCAACACTCGAAGCGCGACTAAATGCGCAAAAATCTTGCAAAGACCGTAATTTACAATTGCAACGAATGCTGTAGCTGTGGCTGTTGTTGTTATTGTTGTTTTAACAAGCTGCAAAAAGAGACTGTTGCATGTTGCACTCAGCCTGACTGGGCTGTGCCCTATACCCTACCCTAAGGGCAGTGATTTAAGCTGAGCATAATGAACACCAAATGCAATGTGAAGCTTGGAATACAGACGTTAGCTGCGGTATGAAAAGTCCAGACATTTTTATCTGCCTTCGAAGGTTTCTCGGTTTTAGTTTTCAATCTTGGAAGCTTATATATTTATATATACTTACATATATTTCATATTAATTTATTAATAAGTTTTCAAATCGAATTCCTGAGTCGCTTGAAGCTTAAATATCTGGGTAGTTTTTGGAAAAAAATATATGTTCAATTTTTAAACTTTACACTGTTGCGAGACGCTTTTAAAAAAGTATTCCTTACAAAAAAAAGTCATTAAAAAATGTTTAAAAAAAAATTAAAAGTTAACTGGCCAACAAACCCGTTTCGAAATATTTTTGGCATTCTAGCTGCACAACAACCAAATACCATCTTTTGACCTTAGAAATGAAAATGAACTTGGTTAGATAATACAAAAATTGTAGATACTAATTAAAAGAAATACATAGCTTAAAAAAATGTTTGTACATATAGCAATCCGAGTGTTGGGAAAACTATATCTACTTTCTAAGAAATCTTGCATCGCCTTTTTATTTTCTTTAACTGATTTTTCTTTTTATTAACAAGAAAAAAAAAGAAAGAAAAAGATGTGTAGATGCCATGTACGAAAAATCACGGAAGGTTCACGCGAACTATGGATAAGCTTCTTGGGACTTGATATAATAGCCTCAGGGAACTCTCTAGAGAGCATTAAAATCATTGTCCTTACTAGGAAATAGTCTGGGTCATCGAGTGAAAACTAGGTCCCGATCGTGACTTTCGACGGTCCAAAAGAGAATTTTTTTTTTCATAAAATCTAAAGTACTTCATTCACAGGGAAAATGCACGATTCCCTTAGAAAACCTCGTGCCGGGGGCAAACTCTTTCTATACATCCTATTTACAAGCCACTTTGATACAAGTCCATAATTCTACTCTGCAAACATTTTCAAATTTGTTAAGATGTATTAAATCAATGCATCACTCTATAGAGTGGCAGTGCTCAGGTTATTTCGGAATCATTGTAGCCTAAACCACAACCCTTTCAAAATTGCATTAAAAAGCCTAACTAAATGCAAAACCCATTGGCTACTGTGGTTCCTTCGTAGTTGCTGCCTGCTGCTACTGCCATGGTTAAATCGAAAAGTGTTTCTGACAGGAAATGTGCCCAACGGTGATGGCAACAACCGACAACCAACCAAAAACAAAAACAAAGGCGAAGAAGTCACGGCGACAAACAGCAGAGGAACACGAAGAATGCAAACAACATGAAACACGATAATTGAGCAGCGTGGAAAAATTGCCAAAGACGCGAAATGGACAAATACGAATTACAGTATCCAAATCAGTGTCTTCCTGTCCTAACCAATGCCTGATCAGGTCCAAACATCAGCGGCAATTTTCTGTGGCGGCAGCTGCAAAATTCATTTGACAAAAGCGCTAAAAAGCCCAAAAACGAAAACTACAGGGGAATTCAAATAACTTGGCATTTAATTTATGAGAATGCACGGTAGCCGGGTAGCTGGGTAGCCAACCAGACCGGGATCCAAGTCCTTTGCAGCAAAATTGATGGCGATAAAAATATTTTGGCTTAAATTGAAGTCTGTTGCTGTTGCTCCAAATTTTCATGGTACTTCTTGATTTTTTTGTTTATTAATCATGTGTGTAATTTATTTGGGCAGCCGTGCTCAATTTCACCCAAATGGAAATTACCTGAACCGCCTCGAGATATCATCAGCGATTGCACATCATTTACATATTTCAGCGCAAAATTGTCACAGGTGAAAGAGTCGTGACGGAGTTGCATTGCATATGCCGCAAAGGCGTGGCATGCCTCTTTATATCACGTTCACTGCATTGAGAAATATTAACTGTCAGTTGTCGGCTTGGGTAATTTGTTTACCTCTCAGTCTTATCAGCATAGCAGCGGCAAACATTCATACGATAATCAAATGGTAGGCAAACAAACATTTGTCTTGGACCACCACCAACCAACCGAAGAGACATTCTCCAGAGGCACCATATTCTCTTATCTTATCAGTGCCGACCATGGCATAGCATAAATTCCATGAGTTAGTTTGTGGGTATGTGCTGCACATGTGCACAACTCTTGTCTGGATGAGTTTACAATTTCTTATACGAGAGAGGAAGACACTTGTTCCCACCATACAGCAGCAACTCATGCATGGAGTGTAGCTACTATTAAGTAATTGTCAGTGGCGTTGTCCTGTTTATTTGGTGTGAACACATACACTCACAAATAGGCAAAGAATGAGAAATAGCGTGAAAGAGAGATTACACCTAGAGATGTGCGCGTGACAAGTTATGTGGTTATGATCATGAGTACAATTCTTTGCACTTCCAAAATGATATTTGAACAGTTTTTTAGAGTCATTCCAGACAGAGCTTTCAACCAGTTAATATATTTTTTATACCTTGTACCTATAGATACAAAGGGTCTACTGGATTTGTGCAATGTATGTAACGGACAGAAGGAGGCGTGGCAGACCCCAAGTCACGGGTAGCGATTGAGCCATGCCCGTCTATCCATACGTCCCTCCGTCCGTCTGCATGAACAGAGGCACTAGTGCATTTGCCTAGTCACACACCCCTCCACATTTGAACTTAAAACTTGCCCATATCCTCTTTATAACTTCTTTGACATTACTTTCGATTGTCATCAAAATCGGTAATTTAATTATCTTATAGGTATAAATAGCGTTCTGCACCAAATATAAAAAATTTCAATTGGAAAGTTCTTAGAAGGAATACGCAGGAGTACATTTTTTTACGAGAAAATGGGTACAATGGTGTTCAAACCTAAAGATTTGCTTTATTCTTTTAATTTCAAAAATCTTTAATTTTCTTTCATATAAATTCCAGAGCCAACCCAATAGTATGTTAGATCATGTAAACTTAATAAACAACGAGAAGTTCTTGAGCGGATTTACCTATTGGAGGGCCTAACCCTTGATTTTTACCACTGAATGCACCCACAACTTTCCATTACACGTTTTCGCAAAAATTCTTTTCTTGTATTGCTGCCTCACTATATTGGTCAAAATTTTCCTAAACAAATAGTTCAGAAAAACTACTATGCTATTGCCTTCAGCAGTCAATAAGATTATTTACGATATCCAGGAATTGAGTTTTCCTCGTTCCTTAAAGCATAAGCTACACCTTCAGCTCTCTCACGACTTACACGCTTTCCTTTCCTTTCACGACGTTCAATGCTCACTTTACATTTCACGCACAACTCTAAAAACAGGTACCTCAGAAGAAGGTCTTTCTTTATCTGTTGAGCTGCAACTCTGCACTTGAATAATATGGGTTTGTTGCACGTGTGCGTCGTGTTTGGAATCTCTGTTGACATTCCTGGAAAACTGACGTTTGATTTCCACCGACCCGAGTTTCGTATTACTTCAAGGCTTATAGTCTGTTATCTTTTTGTTTGGTTTTAATAAGCATTAAGTTCTTCTCCACATCGCCTGCTTTGTTCATGACAAATTGCGTCTGGACAGCCGCAGACTCAATTTGAGTTATGCAGGACCTGTAGCTGATGCAGCTCAGTCGTATTTACGCCTTTTTCTCACAGGCTCAGGGGCTGTCAGACAGGAAGAGCGAAGCCTAAAAACAAGTGTTCAAATTAATGAGCCAAAGATTTGTTAATTTTCGTGGCTCATTTATAAAAAATGCACAGCAGCCGATACTAGTAACGACAAATGAGCCCAAGGCGGTTCGGGTAATATTAGGACCTGGCCTAAGCTGGGCGTCGCAAACCATGCGGTGAATTAATCGTCTCACTGGTAAACAAACCGCATGATGCGCTACATAGTACACATAGCCCCAGACCCCTATAAAAAAATGTTTACTACTCATATTATCAGCTGATGGAATAGAGAGTTGGAGAGAGTGATTGAGTGAGGGGGAATGTAGCGTGTTAGTCGAGCCTCAACCCAGGCAGCATATTAATGAGTTTTGAGTTTAGATTGAGGAATTTCTTGAAAGGGCATAAATAAGAGTTTTTTCGTAGAAGGTCGACATCGGCAGCAGCGTCGGCGGCAGTCGTTGTCAGTTGTTGAACGTGCAGCAAGTGCAACCAGGCCTTGGGGCCATGAATTCCTCTTGCCTCTTACCTCTCTTTCAACTCTTTTATTGGACTGCATGCAGAGTTGTGCCACAAAGATATCGCGCTTCATTGTCTTGGCATACTCTCTTTAACAATTTTGGTGATTATCATTTTCGGGGCATTTAATTATGCAAACACTTGTCGATTTGTTGGCATTCCTTTGGTTTATTATTATATGCTTCATTTTATTCATCGCTTTCCAGGAATTTTAGATTGACGATGAAGGCAGCGCTGGAATCGCGATGAGGTAAAGATTCACGAGTTTACGAATTAAGCGAAAATCACGTCAATCAAGAGAACTGCTAAGCTATGACAAACACACAAAAGCTTTAATATTAAAAACTGAACATTTAAAAAAAAAAAATGTTGAATAAAAAATTAGTCTCTTATTATAAATGTACATTAATGTAACATATATACACCCAATTGTGTTTTACACGGCTCTTTTGCAAATTTAGTTATGGAATTCCCATTTCTAATTTATTTTCATCGCAGCTTACAGATTTACTTCATGTCTTTTTTGCATCGTATTTTTTTTGTACTGCTCGCGCCAAAATTGGATTTGGAGAAATTTTGTGAATTTTTCGATTTTTGCGGAGTGAATTTGCTGCTGCTGATTCGTTGAGGATCGTGCAGAAAGCCTTCTGTGATCAGGCTATGCCAAAAAATATGTTTACAAGTGGTATTAAGAGTTCCAAGAAGGCCAAGAACGTGTCGAAGATGATGAGCGTATTGGACGACCATCAACCTCAACCGACGAAGCTCACGACCGTGAAATAAAAAATTTGGTGTTTGAAACCGTCGATTAACGATCAGAGACCTTACTGATGATGTTGGCATATCAAAAGGGTCAGTCAATACCATATTGAAGGATTTTTTAAGCCTCAAACGCGTCATATCTCGACATTGAATTTTTTGGAAATAAGGCGTACCAAAGGTGAGGCTGGACCAAAAAAACCGCGCCAAAGTCGCTCAAAAATCATGGTCATGTGACTGTTCATGACTGTTTTCGTCGGTTATCGTGGAGTTGTGCATTATGAGTTCCTTCCGGGTCAAACAGTCAACAAGGAATATTATTCGATCGACATGCGTCGTTTTTTCACCAAAATAGGCCGGAATTGTGGCGAGACAACTCATGGTTTTTGCACCATGACAATGCAACGTCTCATTCTTCATGACCATTTCGCCAAAAACTCAACCCATATCGCTCCACAACCACCGTATTCACCTGATATGGCACCGTGCGACTCAAACTCAAAAAATTTCTCCGGAGACACCGTTTTGAGTCGATAGAGGAGATTCAAGCCGCGTCGAAGAGAGAGCTGAAGGCCATCTCGGAAATCGATTTTAACAACTGTTTTGAAGATTGGAAAGTATTGGCGTAAGTGAATTGTATCAGGGGGGGATTACTTTGAAGGCGATGAAATTGATTTGGGAGAATAAAAAAATAAATGCAAATAATCAAAAAATTATTTTTTTGAGAATATCGACCCTTATTTTCCGGCCTTTGCTGACAATCTTTACTAAATCGCAGTTCCAAGTTTTTGCAAAATTTAGGTGTAGTCCAAAGTTCTTGTTATTATAACTTGTATTAGCGTACTAATGAGTATAGAAAACTCAATCTCATCTGTACCATTTTAATGTAGTCTAATAACTATTTGTAGGGAATGTGGAATCGGATCAAAACTGAGATAATAGAAGAAATTCAGATTTTTAAGAAACTACGGTCGCAAGCAGGGAGCCCAATATTGATAACCAAACTAGACAGCTTTAAGTAGCACTTTTGAAATAAATAATGATTTGTTTAGCTACTTTCCATCAACTATCTTCTTTTCTTGACATATCTCCTTATAAATTTCTTGCAATATGACAGGAAATGTTCCAAAGAAAAACATTCCCATTAAAAGTTATCAGCTCAAGCATATGTAATGAAGGTCTACTCGCCCAGCTGGGACCGTAGCTTATCACAGGCGTCAGAGCACTGCGCTCTGTGTCCATAAATCAGAAGCAAATATTTGCGTACATTAGGTCATCGTAGGCCGATAAAAAGTTAAATAACCCAAAAACAAACTTGAACTCAAAGAACAAGTACTTAATACTAAGAAGTTGTTTCTGGGCAACTCATTTTGTTTGGCTCCAGTCTGGCGGCTGGGACATTGATTTCGAGCACGGCGTGAGTAGAGCAAACAAGCGCAGTGTGTACAGGAAATGCATAATGTTGTACGTCATATTTCAAGGCGAAAGCCGTTGATAAGAAATGTTTTCCATGCTAATACATACCACATAGCCGATGGTGAAAAGTAAGACTTTGCTTCTTTGATTCAACAAGTGCTACAAACCGCACGCACACTTGTTCTTGTTATGTAGTTATAGTAGTATGTAGTTGGGTTGTATCGGGGTCTTTGGTCTGAAGAATTATTAAGTGTCATGTTTGTCGACCAAATCCAAACCATACGAATATGAGTATGCACGTGTGTGTTGTGCCTTGACGATATCTTATTACTGGTCGTTTTAGTTGTTGGTGTTTTTGTGTTCCTCGTTCCCAGGGAAAAGAACTTTCGAAAGAAAGATCACTGAAGCATTGAAGAGACGGGCAACAAAAGTCACGTCGAGCATTTCATAAAACCAGGCACAGACAGCATAATGTGGGTTTTCTTCTTGTCGTGGTTCGGCTCTGGACTTGCTCTGACCAATGCTGTCATTATGTTTTATGTATGTAAAGTATGTCTGTGACAGTTTTATAGCGCGTTTTGTTGCATTGATTTGGGTCTCATTTTAACACTTTACGAAATTTAATACATGCCACAACGTATTCAAATGTATAATGTAATTCGAGCCACAGATACTTTCATACACATACACATATGTATAAAAGTATATGGTGCGTCTCGACCAATTTAAATTGAGCCCACATAAGTATAAGTTGTTCGTTCCTTGGGTCGGCGCATCCAATTTTCAATGCGATTAACGCCACAAGAGCAAGAAAAAAACTTATAAGAATATACAAAATGGTCTGAAATCTAACACAAAATTGCCGACGCCGCAGTCCCCGCCTCTGCGTGGCAAGCTTAATTGGATCTGCATTGTTATTGTTGGGTTTCTTGTTGTATTGTTGGCAGGGGAAATGGAAATTATATTTTTATTGAAATAAATGAACTGCACGTGCACTCATGTGGGTCGAGAACTGGCTGCTTCTGTGGCAGTGATAAGCCCAGCATTCAAAGTAATAAGCTTGACAGCCTATACTGCTCTCATCAATCCCTATGCGTATCCAATTTAGAAAACTATTTACGTTATATTTATGTAAGATGGTTTATAGTCATCAGTTTTATTAAATAATGTTTAATAGTTTATAGTAATAATTGAAATCCTTGGTTAGGATGTTTATCAGCACAAACGTTCAGCAACAACCCGGTACAGCACAGCACCATCTCTCCACTACTACTCCTCGCTGAAACTTCCCAGCCGCTCTTAAGGTGACCATCTCTTGTAACGTCTCACATTTATATATTTAAAAAAAAACAAATGTATACATATTAATTAAAACAAGGATGGGATTAAGCATCTGTAGGCTGGGCGGGATTTCGCGCATTTCAGCGCGGCTCCAAACATTTTTGATACTCCCAACCCCGGTATAATAGTAAATAAAATTAATGTAATAGAACAATTAACTCAAAACTGCCAAAACATCCGAACTATGTGTAATTTCTTTAACATTCCGCTTCCCAAAAAAACATAAGCCACTTTATAGATCCAATGTCTACAATAAATTTTTTACATAAAATCTAAAAATAAATTATATATAACTTACTCTATGTGCTAAGCAAAAAAAAAAAAGAACACTTAATTTAATCAATGTATTGTATGTATACCACCTAGCCTGAAGGCCTATGTTGCTCTGGCTTCAATTACTTTGTTTCCTAGAATTAATTTCTAAGTTACAATAATAAATACTAATAAAAAAATGAATGCAAATAATTGCGAGTGTGACAACTTGAAGGAAGCGAGAAAGACTCTATAGTCATTACACCAAATATAATTTTATAGATTTAACTATTTCCGTCTTCCTGGCTGTCCGACCATCTGTATTAACTGTTCCCCGGAGAATAGTCAAAATTACCAAATTTATACCCATTTGGCCTAGAAACCCACTAAAAACAATCTATAGATTATTAGTTTATGTTTGTAGTGAACTCTACAGGCAACCGTCTGACGTCAGAGATTCTACCAACTCATCTAAGCATTGCATAAAAAAAACCACAATTAAAATAAGAAAATGGAAAAAACCGAGGACCCGAGCCCACCTTAAGTTTTAAGGCTAACTGCCACCTGAGCAATTCAAACTCTGTAATCAGAAAATTTGGTTTCCCTTGCACTTAATATGTATAAAATTATAATTAAAAGCGGGAAATGGAGACGCATTAGACAGCTATTTCATACCCAAATCATATCCTTTTTTCCCATAGGCTATATAATCTATTTATTGTTATAGTAAATAGTAGATGTTATTACTATCTTTTATCGCCTTATATGTGTAAAATAAAGGATAATTAGATGTCGATGGCAACAAATAGCAAGTAAATCGGTCAGTAAAAATTAAATTTTCTGAAGTCCAAATACTCAACTTTTACAACAATTTCAATCATTGATTATGTTATTAAAATCGATGAGGAAATACGATTTAAGCAGTTCTCGCCTTGTCGATTAATTAAAATAAAAAATAGATAAATATAATGACACAATTAATAAAATAATCTTGACTGTATGACAACATATTGCCGTATGACTAGTTCGCATTGTAACAAAATAAAATACTATGAACGCTTCAATAAATAAATATAATAAGCATAATAAATCAAAAAAAAAGGTGGGGCGGCTATTACACAAAGAAAAATTTGGTGATGTGTTGTCGTTATATATTGTACAATATATAAAATATAACTTAAAACATGCGAGGAATATGTAACAAAAATTTTCTTTTAAAATATCCTGAACAAGACTTAAAATTTTGATATAGTTTTTGATCAAAAAAGTTTTGGAAAAAGTAAATATTTGACTCTAGCTAATTTCGTATGCATAAGCACAAGGCATAGATCTACAAAATATGTAGGTACAAAAAGTTGTACTAATCCTTAGTAGTCCTCGAAATAGCATCCATGTGATCCGACAAAGCTTTTCGAGATCTCCTTTAAAATTGCCATCACGGCCCTTAGACTTCTTCTATGAAGCTGCATCGGTGTCCCTTGTCTTGACCAGAAGCTGCATGACCAGATCTCCGGTAATAATTTTTTGGAGACGAATGTTTGTGCACCGGGCAGAGCGCAGAAGCGTCTTTACCTTGGCTACATCTTCACTAATACTTGAAGTTGATGGGCGCACTTGTCCTCTTCCAAAACAGCTTATGCTACTCAAATACTGCGGCTTATAGCAGCATAGGCGAGGCGCTGCTCGAGATTTCTTCTTCATCTTAGATCGAGACAACACTTCTTAACAGATGTTTACAGAGCTCGATGTGCTTACTCTTTGAAATGCTCCCAACTACGGCTTAATAAAAAACTTTATTAGTTTGATGGGTTGTGTTAAATGTAACGATACAACATTGCTCTGTTGACCTTACAAAAAATATGTAGGAATACAGGATAGAAAAGAAGCTGTGATTTAATCCGTGCCTCTAGCCCGATTATTTAGACTAATTTTACAATGTATTTCAATATTAAAACATAGGTTTTGTCTAACTTAGTACGTTAGAACTAACAAAACTAAAAATCCGAGTGTTAAAATAGAACCCACTTCTGCTTTTCATTCATAGTCATAATTAACAATAAGAAATCCCAAATTGGAAATACTATTCATCTGCTCGCTAGCCTTTCTACAAGATAAGGGTATTCATACTAAACATAGTACCAGCACAAACACTTCCCCTTGGGGGAGTATTGAAAATGTGACCATAACCATAACTGGCAAATGACTGTCTTTCTTCGTAGCTTTGGTCAGTTGGAACATTAGCAGGTCGTAAACCTTTTGACGCGGTCTAACAAAAAGACAGACGCTGAAAATGGTTTTCTGTTGTTATTATTGTTGGCTAGAAATCTGAACCAGCTTTAATAACAAAACGTCGTACTGTCAAATAAGTTGGCTTTAATGCTGCAAATATGGCAAAAAACATAAATAAATAAGTTTTATTGTTGGCCAGAGTGTGTGCAGGGGGTGCGTGGAGTGCTCCATACGCCTACAACAAAAGTTGTTCCCTGCCGGTTTTTGAGGTTATGAAGCGAATTTCAACAACAATTAAATGGAAAAATACAGCTGTCTTTGTTGTAAGCATTGCTACATACCCATACGTAGTATGTATTCATAGTATTATTAAATATTACGTACGTTTCTGGTACAAACTACATTTGCTTATTGCCTTCCAGCGTCAATCGCGCGCCCAGTTGTCATAATTGAATTCCAATTCCAGCAGCGGGCGTTGCTTTTGCTGCTGGCCAACTCGCCCCGTTTTTGCGAGTTGACCGTGCAACTGCCGCAACTGTCGGATCGATATTAGATATTCGCACTTGCGTGTTACTGCTCCTAGCTAGGGGGTACTACGGCTGAGAATTTGATCGATTTGTTCGATTAGTTTGCGGAACATGCAATCGACACGCAGCATTCTATTTCAATTTTCAAAAGAGCCTTAGCGTCTTGCCTCGGCCACATGGTTTGGTCTTTGGCGTGTTGAGTCAATTTAGCTGCAAGGCTAACACTCCTCGCTTTGCATTGGGAAATTGTCTTATTGGAATACGAGACAGCTACACTTGGCTACCATGACAACTGTTAGTAAAGGTAATTAATATTATATTATTGTTTTGTGTAGGTGGAAAATGCGAATCTTGTGATTATGTGGACTGTGTTTTGCCTCTTAACTGTTTTCTTTGAGAACTATGTTTTAATGGAGCTTATGTTGCACGAATGGATGATAATGCTCCAGGCGAAAAGGTATTCGAGCGAAAATCACTGGAACACCCGCCTCTGCGATGGGAAGATCAGGCAACGGAGGATCATCGTAGCCTTGGGATTGCCAATTAGCGCCAGCAAGCACAGGACAGAAATCGCTGGCATAGGATAACTTCCGCGGCCAAGACCGATAACCGGTTTTAATGATCAAAATAGTATAATAGTATTATAACATTCGTATGCACCAACTTGAAAGCTAGAGTTGTTCTTCATCACGTTTATTTTATGCTACCAAGTTTTGATCTTTGTAAACCGCCTTGCATCTAACTAAATAGTTGATATGCTCATGGCATGTGTCAATTATCGAAATTCACAAAGACCTAAGCAATAGATATATTGAAGGATTATTAGACCATAGCAATAATGTAGCCCTTAATAGAAGATTTAAATAAATTTCATGTCTTGGATCTCTCAAGTAGATTTTAATTCAGAATTTTCTTCTTTTTTGTACTTATAATAACTACTAGCTCGCATATAGCATTTATTCTCAATGAAGATCAGCTACTCCTGTCGTTATTTGAATAATTTAATATAATTGACTGATTGTTTTTGGACAGATTGTAAATTAGTTAGTTATTTGTTTTATTTATATAACACAAAATTTGCTTAAAGCTAGCCATTTAGATTTACAGAGTAGATTGTAAATCAAATTGGAAAAAAAATAAGTTTTGTTTTTGAGCTTACTGAACCGAACACTCTGCTATTGATTTGAAATTCAGGACTTAAGTTTATACCTTCTATACAATTTACAAATTTTACAAAGGTATTATAAGAAACAAAAATTCATTTTTTTAGACCCAGCGAAAAAGTCTAAAACCAAAAAGGTTAACTCCTCTCGCTTTTAATAAATCATTTCAAATACCAACCTATAATATATATATATTTGAATTCTTTTAAAAACTTCTATAATTAAGCATAGCTCGCTAAGCCCAGCAATCTTTTTAAATTTCTTGGATCCACAAACATTTGGTTCAACGAATCCTAACTTTTGAAAATGACATCCAATTTCAAAGACCGTGAGGGTTAACCAATATACGACATATCCCTAGATCAGACATCATCTGAGTCTTAGGATACAAACAGGGCTCAAAAATTTCTATGAACATTTAATAACAAACATTCCCAAATTTAACCCATTTCTATGACTAAAACTAACCAAATACTTAACCCACGCACATGCACACGTGGACACCTAAGCCAAATGGAGCAACTTGGACATAAAGACAAGAGTCATGTGCAACTTGTGGCTGATGGGGTCAGTGCTTCGTTTACAAGACATTTAAAAAGCTTTGCATATTTTACTAGAGACACTGCGACATTTGAATGGCCAAACCAGTGGCAAGTGCTCTACGCAACCTAGAGACCACATCAACGGCCAAGACGACAAATGGTTAGAGGAGATCTTTGAGGAACCAAGGGGGCTTTGGCAGCACCAATAGTAGCCGGCCCGCAGGTGGTCGTCGTACAACTCTATTTTTTATTTTGTCGCGTATGCTGAAGTTTTGCTGCGGTGGTCGGTCGTTTATTAGCCTGGTCACAAGCTGCTTAGCTTTGTCGGCTTCGTCCAGGCTGGACAACTTTGGCGGCTTGGCGGCGGCTTTTCTATTTGTATTTATATTGGAAAGCAGCGAGCAGACCAAACAACAAGCAAGAGCAGAATGTATCGGATAGATACAAGCGGCATTGTATCTGTATCGCGATCGTCGTTGTCTGGGTCTTTGAGATAGAAGTAGAGGAGTGCGTTTTAGTGTCTGCTTGTTGTACATTTATGCGCCTTTTGGTATGTTCACTGTGAATTTATTGGATGCGATTTTATCGCTCAAACAAATGTTGCATTTTACAAGTGGTTCAAGTGCTTGCAAACGTTAAAATGCTAAAGACGGCGCTTATTAATGAGAGGCACCAACAATGCTAAGCAGTATCAGAAACTGAACGAAAACCAACTGGCGCCTGCCCCAAACTGTGTCCCGAAACTCAGCGGGCGGCGCACTAGCTGCAGTACCGCTCTTAACTAGGAAGCATACAGCAAAAAACTTTGCCAATACCAAGATGCAGTCAATGCCGACACCACATGAAAGCCCAACGACAAGCTTAAATCGAACATCGAGTGGGTTGTGGGTTGCACTACAACGATAAGCTACGTCTATTGGTAATTTTTGGCATTTTGGCCAGACAAATTGAGTGTAATCCGTCTTTGGCTTTGGCGCTTAAATCACAGACAGGCTGAAACTATTATTTGAAATAAATTTCAGTGCAATTAATATCAAATTAACCTGCGGCATGTGGCTGGAGCTCAAGCAACTTCAGTTCCTTTTGTGTGTTCGTTTGTGTAGAAATTTATGAAAATTGGTCGTAAATTGGTTTCATGATTAGATGCGATTTGGGTTAAGTCGATTACAGTGCGTGGGACAGCACTACATTATGCACTTGGAGAAAAATAATAAGAACTAGTGAAACGGTTTAAGTCGGGATGTCCCGACTTGTATATGCACTATACCGCCAAGTATTTCCTCTCGTTCCAACAGTGCTCCCCCGTTTTTGAGCTGCGTGATACATAATTTGGATATGATAAAACATGGCGTACCGACTCACTTAGGTCAAAGAATAGGCCCGTTGTGAAACCGCTGGGTGGACCTTACACCACCCTTCCCCCACTCAGGAGGTCTCCTATATGATATAAAAGTCACATCCATCCGGCGGCCTGAATAAACCTCGAGAGGCTTCTTGGACTCTTTTTCTGAGAGCTCAGATAAGTCAGTAAAGAAGTATAACTTGAGAAAGCAAAGCCAGGGCAGTGGCAGAAAAGGTGCTCCACAGTCTCTAGCTCCTCCTCATCGCCGCAGCTTCTGCAAAAATCATGATGAGGAACATTAAGCCTGAATGCGTGGATTCACAACTGCCAATGTCCGTTAATAGCTCGGATTACGGTCGATTTGAGCCCTGTTAAGATAGCAAAGTTCCTCTGTTATTTTCCTGCAAAAAATCCGCCAAGTTTGCCGTTTGTTTGAAGGTCGATTCCACATCAGGTTTGCAGTAAGGGCGAAATGATTTACAGCTGGCCATAGGTATACCGGGTATTCCCTCGATATCCCTATGTCCTGGGACTCCTATGTTAGAAGCTTTACAAATACGTGTTCGGACGTATAGAAAAACGGAAATCGAATTATTTTACAACGTACAAAGGCAAGTCAAAACAATCTCCACTCCTTTTTATAGGCAATAAATGTTTTAACAATAACTCAAAAAATGACAGCAGAATTCAAATAACGTTAATCCGCAATTCGAATTTTTTTCAGTTTTATACCAGTAACTGAGGTTTCACGTAACGCAATTTTCTGGTCAATCTAGAATATAGTAGGTAGCCTTTCTTATTTTTAAAAATATCTTTAATTATTTGCTTCTTCATTACATGAATTTATAATACCCTTGACCCTATGGGTTGCATGTCCAAGTAATTCCCTCATATATTACGAAATTTAGTCAAACACCAGCTTAGCTGTCACATAACATAACAAATGGAGTATATCCCAGTTTTGTTCAGTGTCTGAAAATTCTTGCGCTGAACTTTCAACTTAAATTACGGCTATCAATCAATTTGAACATATTAGTAAATTGAATGACAGTGCAATTGGCAATCAATAGCCAAAGCCACACGCAAAGACAACCAGAACTATAAAAAAAGCAAATGGGCCGGCCGGTCACTGTCGGGACATCCCGACTATAATATACTCTGTACCTTCAAATTTTTCAAAGCACAAGTTGAAGTGGGCCTTAACCCTACACTGAAAGGAAGGTGTGTGCCGATTCTTAACTTTCTTAAGATTTGGGCGTGAATAGTTTAAAACAGCCGCAGCAGACTTTGGAATGGTAGAAAAAGGAAAACAATTTGAAAGATTTTTCAAATTTTATTCTACATGACTTTACACACTGATATTGGCGACTGTAGCTTAGGCCAAATGGGTATATATTCATAATTTTTGGCAACAACTTCATTTAGTATTTGAGAAATAAGTAATACGGAAGGATTGACACCAGATGAAACCCACCAAAGTTACCTTAAATATGATCAGGGTGACTAGAAAAGTCGATATAGCCATGGCGGTCTGTTCGCCTTTATCTCAAAGATGAAAGGAGCTGGAGCAACAAAACTTGCAAATTAGATAGCCTTATTTAAATTTTATTTTTTCGTTTTTGGCGATAGCTTCCGTATGGGTTTTATGTAGCCCCTTAAAAAAATAAAAAGATGTTACGTATAATTCGTTTATTTATGCATAGAGCTGTATCAAATTTTATGAAATAGGTGGACTATATTACATAGCACCCATAGTACCGATTGGTCCCAAAAAAAGTTCTAAGACCATAATTCGTTTTTTATGGGGGCTTACCGAGTACAGAGTATCTCGAAGTCGGCTCGCCCGAATCTAACCTTAGCCAATGTTTTTTTTTTAAAGGACCTGCGGCGTCATTCGTTGCCTTTAGGTGTTACACACAAGAGTTATTTGCACCAGCTTGATATACCCAAAGTATAGGGTATAAAAAGAACTATTAAAGACAAAAAGAAACGATAGTAGTAAAGTCAAGCGCACCTGTGTCCATTAAGGGCAATCAATGTTAAACATTAACAAACACAAAAAGCGCCTTAACATCAATCAAATGCTGCTATAATTGGCCAAGCAATGGGTCAACAACTATTAGCCAGTTTCTGTGCCAACTACTTGTCACAAAATGCCAAGAGAGTGTGATGAAGCAAATTATAGACCCAACTGAGGTCTCTAAGTGACTTAAAGCCGACATTAGTAAATGGCCAAGCCAATGATAACTTTGTTACCAAGTGCAACTACAACTGCAACGGCAGCTATTAGTAGTAACTACCAATCTTGCATCTTGTTTTAAGCCGTAGTCGAATATTTATTGAGCTGGGTTCAAAAGTTCAATTGGAACGTACCAACGCCATCTTTTTATAAGTAACCCAGCCAACAAAAACTTTAGCTTTTAAATAAAAACACTTTTTTTTGTAAAGAACTAATTTTGTGAAAGTTAAAGGCGCAGGCGGCCATGGCACACTATTGTAACCTAGATTATTTAAATAAATAAATTTATAGGAGTAAGCTTTTTATATGCTCATTCAGACTTAGAGTTAAGTCTTATTATATTATGTTATAGAATCGAAACGAAAAGCGTAACGTTTAGAAAAATGTCGTTTTCAGTCCGATAAATATAGTTTTTTCGGGTAAAAGTGCCTTATCGGTTCAATAAAATGCCTAACAGCTACCTTTAAATAGGGCAATAATAACGCCCTAACACTTTCAGACCTGACGATAAACAACTGAACCTTTTTATATGATTTTTGAAATACACGGTCTTTTAGTGAAATGAAAACATTCTGCATGTCTAGATATTCAGGACATGCCCAATTTAAGCATATTGAACCCTTTTCATTCTAAAATAACCAAACCCAATTTTTTTATCGCAAAAATAGATTTAAATTCACTTTTTGCGAATTTGGTGCATAATTAAGTATCGGTAAACAGCGAAACATAGTAAGAAATAAATGTTAACAATAAAAACAACAATCGATGCAATCCGGGTTACTAAGAAAAGTTAAGAAGGATTGGAAATATTAAGGACAGAACCTACCAGCACAATCGATGCATCAGGGCTAAGCTAAGATTTCAAAATCAAAACCTAAGCTTTTTAGTTGGTAAACCTTGAAATTTAACATTGGCCGCAATTTCACTCAATGTTGTTAGTGCAAATAGGTTTATTTCGGTTAAAAGTACAATAGACATATTTTCAGTGGACCCGGCCAAGGCTGTCATGCCCGATCTAAGACTTGCTTTTGAAATCTTGACATCAAATTCTGCGTTGTCTCAAATTTCCTTCAGGGAAAAGTTTATCAATTCTGAAAATGTCAAATTTGTTTTTCTCACACTTTTCCTACGAAATTTCCCGGATTTTCCTGACGTACGTGGAATGAAATGGCCAAGAAGAACAAAACAAAAAGCATATAAAATTCTCTTTTTTGAGTTATATTTTAAAAACTCACATTATTTAATTATAAGCTTATTTTTATTTCCTTTTGAAAAATTTGTCTAAGATCCCTGAACTTGTTCACATTTAACGAAAAAGTTTTAAACAGCTTTCGAACAATATTTTCATAATAATACACAAATT